>OY754964.1:23565824-23847237 GCA_963576475.1 Molanna angustata | reverse complement strand
CTCCGCTGGTTGGGACGCGTGCATCTTATAAACAACACACAGAATCGTATGAACAACATGTTCGGAGGAGGGAGAATTGTAGGAAAGCCTAGATTGGAGTCGAGTTAGATCTTTAAATAGCTTGCGTGCGGAATAAGAGAAAGAAGGGCAAAGACAGGGTGCAATGGAGACGAATCCTCGAGAAGGCCAAGGCCCATTAAAAATTGTGGAGCCACTGATGGTGATGATGATTTGTTTTGTCAAATAAAATACCTACTAATATTCGGCAAGTAGGTCTCCATGTTCACCACTGATATTCCAAATTGTAGATATTCAAACTATCCAGTTATAAATTGTTCATGCGGTATATACATACTTATATATAATATAATTCGACTGGCGATGAATTGTTTTGGAACTCAATTTATAATATGCAAGTATTTGCTACAAAAGGGTTGCTTCATATGAATCTAAAACAGATACCAAACAACGTCAGTACCATTATATGTAGGTAATAAATATACGTATTCGTACCTATATTGCTAATGGAACATACACACATTTCATAGGTAATATAATGTATTCTTGTATTCTGAATTTCCGTACTAGGAATGTGAACATAACTAAAGTTCTGATGGTAATTGTATCTATGTCAAAGTCTGATCGTGAAATACGACAGTTCATAATATGTCAAGTCATTTCACAAGGCAGTGGGGCATAATCAAGTTCCTAACATTAATTTATTTAATGAAACAATTTATGCTTATCGAATTAAGATTTCTTTTGATTCAAATAAACGAAAACTCCAAACAATGTATTTGAAAAAAATATTCATTTTTATTCACATTGCACCTATGTATGTACATAGTTTCGATAAGATATAATGCAATTTTATACCATTATTGCATTTCTCGCATGAAAATTTCATTATGTTTTTTATACCTATCTATTCCCAAATTTACTAATACAATATAAAGATTTTTCTGACGTTGCATTGTGGTGTAATATTTAGAAATCAAATGATTTCCCTGTTTTGTTTAAACAATAGAGTTCTGTGTAATTAGCAAATTTTGTTTTAATATAAGTACCTAAATATGATGTGACCACAGTCTCCAAAAACAATTCTACTATTTCATTATGAAAACGCTAGGACGAATTGAAACATGTCTCACTTTGTGATCGACTAGTGACATATACATTTAATGCATTTGAATTGAAGTGCTAATAAATTAATTGTGAATAGGTTTACATAAGGCAATTACTTTCAGTTTTCTGCATATTATATAAATTATGTTTGCAACTAAACGGGTATACAGGCCTCTAAATTCAAGGGATTTTTGTTGAGATAAAATGATACTTAATTATTTTTTCTAATTTGACAAAACACAATAACAAATAATATGAAAAATAAATAATATTCAAAACATTGTGATGAATATGATTCTGCGACATCAGAGAAATGGACCTGATAAATTGAAGAAAACTGGCGGTCCATAGGGAAGGATGGAGACGGTTTCAGGAGGAGGCCAGAGTCTGTAGTGTCAGTGATAATGATGAGGATTTATAATATGTAATTGTTACACGGAAATATGCATTGTTTTTGAAAAAAATATAGAAAAAAAGTTATTAAAATAAGATACCTACAATTGGAGAATAATGAATGTTTGCAGTGACAGAAGATAACAGGAACATTCAAAATGCTCTTCATCAAACATTATATTTGATTTTTTAACTGCTTCTTGGATAACTGATATGTCAAATATTAATTCTAAATTGACCCAAAAACATGTTCCCACATTCTGAAATGAGCTACGAAGCTCGACAATTTAGTATTTATTATGATTTTATATTAATACTGTTTTATCTATCTACAATAAAATTGATAAATGAATTTTTAGAAATTATTAATTTATATGTAGGATCATATATATTTTGATTTTGTTTAACCTAAATGTTTTACATAGAAAGGCAGGAAATACAAAATTATTTCGAGCCTCTGGTACAAAATACAAACGAAAAAAAAGATGTAGGGATGTTTTCCCCAAGTTTGACCTTACACCTACAAAAAAACAGGAATATTTCAAACTCCAGCTGTGACCACACGACATTCTCATTACCCTGGATGTGATATGATTTGCATACATTATTATATTATAGAAAGTACTATATACTATGTATATACATACAAGCTATGTACCTACCTTTGTATAAAAAGTCACATGTATTTGCATTTTAATATCTCATTAAATTTTTCTTTTCCACTTTTTTCCGACCATCTGGTTAATAACAGGATTTTATCTGAATTTCTTGGGGTCGGCAAAATCGACCCGTTTTTCATAAAAGCGTTCTCGTTTTAAAGTGAACGCAGATAAAAATATTAAAAAAGAATCTCTTTACCAATATATTTTGTTATTGTGAATTATTTACTTTCAAGAATTCCATTTTAATTTAAATTAAAAAAATAATACAGTATGTTTTAGATTCTACGTATATTGTTTATTGGTCGATAGCTATTTCGCCTTGTTAGGGCATCTTCAAGACTATGACGGCGCGGTTTGGGGTTTCTGTTGGGCTATATAGGTAGAGGGTTGAGCTTACAGTTTTTTTTATTAGTTAGTATCTGCAAACAGAGTATTAAACAGTGGTATTAGGTGGAGACTATAGTTAAACAATGTGGAATGTTATTTTGCCTCGTGTATTTTCTATTACACTACACATACGTGTATCCCCAGACAACAGTCTCATCTCACCTAGAAAGACAAAATTAAGAATGGAGGGGGAACCTCATTGCTGAACTATGTGGAATGTTATTTTACTTCATGTATTTTCGATAACACTACACATACGTGTATCCCCACACAACAGTCTCGTCTCGTCTCATCTTTCCTAGAAAGGCAACATTCAGAATGGATGGTGAACCTCATTGCTGAACAATGTGGAATGTTATTTTTCCTCGTGTATTTTCTGCTATACAACACATACGTGTATCCCCACACAACAGTCTCGTCTCGTCTCATCTCACCTAGAAAGGCAACATTCAGAATGGATGGTGAACCTCATTGCTGAACAATGTGGAATGTTATTTTGCCTCGTGTATTTTCTATTACACTACACATACGTGTATCCCCAGACATCATTCTCGTCATTTGGGATAATTAAAAAAATAAATATAGTATAAATGAGTTTATTTATTTATTTATTTGTTCTTTTACGGTTTCAAATAGCCTTTTACAATACAAAAAATATGATACACACATTGATAACTAAACATGTTTTGAGTTTAGAAGAACAACTCCAAGATCATGCAATTGATTTATGTGTAGTACGTATGTAGTACCTACATGTTGTTCAATGGATCACGCATACAGTCTTCGTTTGATAAAAGCGGAGGTATACGTACACTAAAAAACGATCACTCGTGCGCAGCAAGTTACACAGTCTCTCGTTCAACAGTTGGGGCATTGTGGGGCATCACTGCCGCGCTGCCATCCGCGGCACTTCCCTTGTCGCCCCGAGTCGCTCGCACGTCTCGAGGATCGGCGTGTCTAGTAGAGGGGTTAGGTTGCGGGGGGCGGGGATGTGTCTAGCGGAACTAAATTGTAGGACCGCCCTTTCATGCAAGGTCATTCGCGCTTATTATCACCTTAACAATTGACTGACCAATCCATAAATGTGTTAAATATATTAGTTTATTGATATAGTTCTAAGAATTTTATTTTATTGGTGGGTTATTTTCTAGGTATAATATTTATTTATTTATTTTATATTTGGGAATAAAACAGCTCATTAAAATTTTTGATTACACAATTTACATGACATAGTCAAAGCCAATAAAAGCATTCCATCAATAATAAGTCAACAAAAATAACAAAAGACAGTTCATACAAAGAAATCAACAAACAAAGAGAAAAAAATAATAAATAAGAAAATTAAATTTAGGTATGGGACTGATAAGAGATAAGGAGGGATGAGAGGGAGTGGAGGGGAATTAAGAGCGCATCACCTTCAGTATTTCTTCACGAAACTTTTCATTTTTTGCACTGAAGATGTCCACCCCAGCTGAGAACAACGTGTTGTGAGAATCACATATGCGTGGAATAGTGGCATTCTTCTGCACACAGGTACATGCAAAAGTTCAGGTCGGCGAACTGTTCTATCTGGAACATGGATACCTACTAGGTTAACAAGTTATTATTATTAAGTTATTGTTTATTTTTTTATTTATTATTATTGATTTGCCCATTCGGCATTTGTTTGGTGTTTAATGCCTTCCACATTTTAACATTCAAACCTTTGTTGGAGATGCCTAAGATATGCATCACATCTTATGGTAGCCATTTCAATTCACTGGGAATCCAGGCTACTGTAATAATGTTTTAAGGTATCTCATGACCTTGCACGACCCTCAAATCGGTTCCCTTGAAAGGTTTCAAGGTCGGAATCAATGGCCACGCCCAGTCATGAGTCCCTTGATCGGTGCACGTGAGTGCCAGGATGCCTTTTTTCCTGGTAAACGTTTCGAACCGAGATTGGAATCCTTTGCCAATAGATTCTACCACAGCTTTTACCAGTGCGCTTTTAATTTGCAGCATCTGATTGTCTGTTAGAATGGCGTTATCTTCTTTGTTACATACGCCAATTCTGATTCCAACAGCAGCATTGCGGAAAGTTCTTTTTCCGATCTTTCCCTTTTGGCTGGGTTGGAAATTTCACTGCTGTCGTTTGCTCTTGGCCTTTTTAAGGCCGCATCTGACTGGAGTGGAATGAGGCACTGATTACGTGCCTCTTCATAGGGCATACCTTGTTTTAGAAGGTTGGTAAGCTTTTCTTGGCTGCCCCACCAAGCCTCTTCGGCTTATTTGTCTCAGTTTCCAGTTGAGGCTTATCAGTCTCATCCTGGAGCTGAGGTGAAGGAGGTTTTTCTGCCTCTTCTTCATCTACAGTTGGTGAACTAGCCACCAACTGTTCCACCTCCATGGAATCAAAAGGCTCTGAAGAACCTTCCGAAGCCATGTCGGCCTCCTCCATTTTGTCTAAAAAATTATTTTGGTGCTTTTCCATAGAGTTCCCACGAGTAGTGAGGAAAAAATGTCACTGCACACAGAGCCTCATGTGTGCAGAAGACTAATAAAATTACAGGGGGGTTTCATCTGGTTCCCCCAGTTTATTGCTTTATTGATGTAGTTATGTATTTGTTTATTCATTAATTTATTTATATAATTTATGTACATGTGTACAAAGGCAGGCTTATTGCCATAAGGCAATTTCTTCCAACCAACCCGAGCAACGTGAAGTCTCTAAGTTAAATTGGTACAATACTAATTAAGTGAGAAATAAATTGATAAAAAATAACATAAAAGAGTAAGAAATATAAAAAAATACAAGGAGAAAAAAAAATGAAAGAGAGTATAAAAAAAATGAATAATAAAAATAACACTGATCATAGCAATGAGGAAAAGGAGATTACGGAAGGATATAGAAGGAATTCAGGAACTATTTGACAAATAAAGTTTTTTTAAGTTTACCTTTAAATATTTGTATGGATTGAGATGACGTTACTTCATCACTTAGAACATTCCATAGTCTAGCTGATTGTACTTGAAAAGAGGAGCTGAAAACTTCTGTATTGTGAATGGGGATAGCTAGTGGAGTACGTTCAGCAGATCGAAGGGATAGACCGTGACTTGACAAGAAAACGACGTTATTTTTTAAATATTGTGGTGAATAGGGATCATAAATAGTTTTATAAAGTAATGACATTTATATAATTTCTGGCTGTTCATTGGATGTCAAATATTTTAATTTTGAGAGATTCCAGGTAAGTAGTAGCGGTGAAGGTTGAATATGTACCAACATCGACCAATGAACAATATATGTACGTAGAATCTAAATCATACCGTTTTATTTTTAAATAAAATATATATTTTGCTCTTTACAGTATTTTAATGTTGTATGTAGCTACCTTATTTTAATGCACCTTCTATGAAATGTCTCACGGTAAAAAATAACATGAATGTTTTTTTTTCATAGTATTATATATTTTTTGTTTCACTATCGGAAGTTTTTAAATGGGATGATCATTTTATCAAATATATTCTACTTATTACATTGCTTTTAGGGCAAATAGCAGGTACAATGTGTTTAAAATAGTAATTTATCACGCACCCAATAGAAAGCATTTTTTGGAGTCGTATACTGTTAATTCAGGCTATAGACCGTTGGTAACGCAGTCAAAATCAAAAGAAATCAAAACCTTCATGATTACCCAGCATATCATGCATATAATTATCATATGGAGTACTATAATATCATAAGGTAGTAGTTATAGAATTCCATATGATAATCATATACACATTGCATTACAAAAATAAAAACATTACGTCACTAGGTGGGAATTTGTTCTCAAATTTGAATTATTAAAAAAATAATACAAATATTTTGTTACATAATTTTTTTCAAGTAGCAATTTTCAAGTTTTTTATTAGGTAAGGTGTGTATGGATATGTAAGAGGGCGATGTGGGGAAAAATTATTTATGAGGGCTTAGATAAGATCTCTTATATGAAATGAAAGACATTTATCTTATTAGAATTTAACTTTGTAATCTAAGACAGTAGTCCAGGAAAAACACTACATCACTGGCCACAGTAAACAAGAAGTAGTAGATATTCGTGATGATCGCCAACCCAACCAAGCACCGCAAAAGAGAGAGCACTCGAATTACTTTGCTCAGATTTAATAATATGCCAATATAACCTGAAACTGGTAAGAAAAATGTATGAAATTTTTATTATTGTGGTCCCCCATTATGATATTATGTTCAAATCGGATGTTGTGTACATATATACATACATATCATTACGCCATGTCCCTCACGGGGTAGGAAAAGAGAATCGAACGCCACTTACTTCTATCTTGACATACATCCATCGCCTCTTCCACATTCGTGGATCGTCTCATACATGTTTGTCTGTTGTTCATGCTTCTAACATTTTCGTCTTTCAAAATACTGTTCACATGGACGTGCCATCCCTTCCTTGGGCGGCCCCGACCTCTCATTCCATTCCTGTCCGCAATGTATATTTTTTTCGTCAGGTGTTCTTCATTCATTCTCCTCATGTGGCCAAACCATCTCAATGTGTTCACTTTCATTCTATTAATAACATCTTTCTTTCGGATGTGGTTTGCACAGTAAAACCAATACGGATATTTTATCTTTGTGTTTTTAGATGTACGAGGTGGTCGAAAATAAAATGATGAATGTGTGTACCTATACCTATAATGTTTTAGCAGTATCAAAAGAAGTATCTGAAAATGTTTTTATTTCATCGTATCATAAATCTGGACATTGAATAAATAAATATTCCATATTGATTTAAAGGTTCGGTAAATGATTCATTACGCTTTCAGTTTCATCGATTTCTGGTTGGTTGGTTGGTAGGTACATATTGAGAGGAGCATTTTCACGTCTGTTTTTAGGGAAGTCTCGTCGTGAATTATATCGAGCACAGATGTAGAGGATATACGAGTGTTTGCCCACGGTCGAGGAATTATTTCAGCTGGGAGAGGTCGAGGTTTCTATGCACGTATTAGCTCATGGACCCGACCAAACCCCGACCTCGTTTGGATTTCACCCGAACCAACCAGATCCGCTAGCCGTCTGTTGTCTATTGACTCGGACATTTTCCTTGTTTATTTTACACTGAGAAAATAGTTTCATATTTACCTTGGAATACCATACATTTAATAAATCTAACAAATTTGACAGCTTTATTTCCATTAAATATTTATCAAAAACGCCTCTGGTTAAATACCAAAAAAGTATTTTCATTGTAGATTCCTTCAATTTAAAATAATAAATTTCATATTTCGTTTTCCAAAGATATATTTACTGTAACTAAAAGTATTTTGTGGTATTAAATATTTATCAATATGGATTCCGGATATAGTTTGTAACTTTAATCAGTCCTGTATGTAATACATAAGATTTAGCCATAAATCTTAATTCTACTCCTCGATTATATTATATAATTTATTTAACGTCAAAAATACTTGAATATTTAACCTCAAGTCTCAAATAGATATTTAGCGCGCTGGGTTAGTAATTCAGTGGTCGCGAGTTCGAATCCTGTCACGATCTATTTCGTTCACCTATAGTACAAGCATTAACGCTTTGTTAAAACAAATGTATGATGATGTATCAGTACTTGAGGATGTACATATATGTACAAGGACAAATTCAGTCTTTAAAAAAATATTTTTTCTTTAAAATGCTTTCTTTAAACATTAGCTTATAAAGCGGGGTAAATTATATATGAGGGGTGAACGTCATTGCTGATTTTTTTTCAATGTTGGATTTTACTTTCAATTATCTGTCTCATAATAAAAGGCATAAGTTTGTATATTCAAATAATCACAAAAATATTATCTTAAACATTTGTCTAATAATTCAGACAATACATTATATACAGTTTTTCTCATTGTTATATAATCTTCCAACTGTCGATTTGTTCAGGAGAACTTTGTTCTCTTAACATATCGACAATGTATCAAGCCAGAATACGCGAGAATTGTATGGAGAGGTCTACTTTTTTCACGGCTTTTCCAACTTTGAAGTCAAAAAACACCAACTTAGAGGCTTCGCAGCATATATGTTCCATACACGGATTTACTCAGAATTCGGAGTAGAACATTTCGTGTGTCTGTGTGTGTGTGTGTCTGTGTGTGTGTCTGTGTGTCCCCCCCCCCCTTATAACTTTTGATCCGCTCAATTTACAGAGCCTAAAATTTCAGAATATATAAACAGTTACAGGCCTACAAAACTTTTATACTCGGAATTTTGAATTTTTGTTTCAGTCAGGGGTTATCAACTTTTGAATTTTTATTTTATTTTTCCATATATCTCAGAAACCATAAACGGTAGAACGCTGAAAATTGGTACAAACATAGACAAACACAAAATCTCAAATTAGTTTTTTCAAAAAAATTCCAGGGTTTCTCAAACATTTTTTATTAAGAAAAATATTTTTTTTATGATAAATTTATGAGTTTAACTGCCTATATTTCCAAAACTTTTACAATTATCGAAAAAAGCCGAAACACCCCAACTAGATAATTTAATTTTCTATAAAAAATATTAACATTGTAGTAGAAGATCTCAATTTTTTTTTAACAATTTTTTTAAAAATTGAATTTAGTGACGACATCGCTTCATACATTTTGTATGGCAGTCGCCTATACACAATATGTAAGAAGACTTAATAGTTTGTTACTTCATCTCCAAACATACATACATACCATCATGCAATTTGCATATTCTGGGTAGGAAAAAGGATCTTCTTCCATACTATCCTATCTTGACATACATACCTACATATGTTGTATAGAAAACAAAATATCTGAAAATATTCAATAATTTGTATCTATGGGTTTATAGTTTGGTACATATTCTTCAACTATACATACTATCGCTATCGACAGTTGGATCTCATGTGTTACATGCAACTAGTGAAGTTAAGCTAGAATATGAAACATTATAATCCAACTGTCGATTTGTTCAGGAGAACTTTGTTCTCTTAACATATCGACAATGTATCAAGCCAGAATACGCGAGAATTGTATGGAGAGGTCTACTTTTTTCACGGCTTTTCCAACTTTGAAGTCAAAAAACACCAACTTAG
Organism: Molanna angustata; assembly: GCA_963576475.1. Taxonomy (NCBI): domain Eukaryota; kingdom Metazoa; phylum Arthropoda; class Insecta; order Trichoptera; family Molannidae; genus Molanna; species Molanna angustata. The sequence continues at coordinate 23,837,579 of OY754964.1, read as the reverse complement.
AGGCTTCGCAGCATATATGTTCCATACACGGATTTACTCAGAATTCGGAGTAGAACATTTCGTGTGTCTGTGTGTGTGTGTGTGTGTGTGTGTGTGTGTGTGTGTCTGTGTGTCTGTGTGTCTGTGTGTGTGTCCGTCCCCCCCTTATAACTTTTGATCCGCTCAATTTACAGAGCCCAAAATTTCAGAATATATAAACAGTTATAGGCCTACAAAACTTTTATACTCAGAATTTTGAATTTTTGTTTCAGTCAGGGGTTATCAACTTTTGAATTTTTATTTTATTTTTCCATATATCTCAGAAACCATAAAAGCTAGAACGCTGAAAATTGGTACAAACATAGAAAAATTAAAAATCTCAAATTAGTTTTTTCAAAAAAATTCCAGGGTTTCTCAAACATTTTTTATTAAGAAAAATATTTTTTTTATGATAAATTTATGAGTTTAACTGCCTATATTTACAAAACTTATACAATTATCGAAAAAAGCCGAAACACCCCAACTAGATAATTTAATTTTCTATAAAAAATATCAACATTGTAGTAGAAGATCTCAATTTTTTTTAACAATTTTTTTAAAAATTGAATTTAGTGACGACATCGCTTCATACATTTTGTATGGCAGTCGCCTATACACAATATGTAAGAAGACTTAATAGTTTGATACTTCATCTCCAAACATACATACCATCATGCTATTTTCATATTCTGGGTAGGAAAAAAGGAACTTCCTCCATACTATCCTATCTTGACATACATACCTACATAATATATGTTGTATAGAAAACAAAATATCTGAAAATATTCAATAATTTGTATTTATGGGTTTATAGTTTGGTACATATTCTTCAACTATACATACTATCGCTATCGACAGTTGGATCTCATGTGTTACATGCAACTAGTAATTAAAAAATATACGTTTCAAACTATAAGAAAATGGTGAAGGTTTTCATACAAAGGTCTGAGTGATTCGTCAATAATTCTTTTGCGTATCTAATATTTGAGGTCGTATACAAAATATCAAGTACCTATCCATATTGCATAATGGTCTCGAAGAGTATATGATTTTTGTTGCCATGAAAATGAACATGTGTCAGATGCACGAATAAATGTTTTATTTTAAAACCGACATTTCTGTGCTGAAATCAACAAATAATATCACATTTTTCGGATAAAGAAATCACGTTATACCGCGGCGATGAAAAATATTTTGCAAAATATAAGAATTTTCGTTTAATAGGTGTATGGTAGAGTGGTGAATCCTGTCAATCTCATGAATCCAGGTTCGACTCGTACCTAGATATTTTTTATTGATTAATGTAAATTTTATTTAAAAAAATCTTTATAAATTACAGAGTTTATTCAAATTAAAATTGAACCGACGCCAATGATTGAAACTATTTGTCGCTTTGTATCGATTATCGCAAAGTTTCGCTTTTATATCGTTATATGTTTTAGCTATTTCCTTGTGGCATATTTTAAATAATATAATTAAATAAATAAATATCTTAGTGTCCATGTTTGAGTATTTTTATGTAAACTAGTTTCAGAGACGTAATCGCTACTTCATCCTGACAGACTAATAGTAGGAGAGGTTACGTCTCCGAAACTTGTTGACATAAAAATACTCAAAAGTGGTTGACACTAAGATTTATTTAATTATATATTTATTGACAAATATTTTTTCAAGATCTTAATAGAGACGAAGTTGGGATATTGTAGAAGAACCAGGAAATCGAGGCACCTACAGGGCATACGACCTATCATCGGCTGGCTTACGTGATCACTTTATGCGCTTGCGCAACGTTCACCAGAACTGGTTTGTACTACCTCACTTGGGCAGGCCTGTTGCTTTATGGAAGTTAAATTTCTATGTCTTCAAAATAGCAGAAATCAGGTTAAAAAATCAATTTCATCGGTTCGAGAATGATACCTATAACAAAATGTAAGCGAGATGTATTTTTAACAATTGCTTGTATTACACCTTATCCCTTTGTTCACAAAAATGGCAATAACTATTTATATAACACTTTTTTCCCGTTTTATACGTAATCTTAGCCCATCGACATTATAGAATTAATCTAAAGAAAAACTTAACCCAAGGATTTCGAGATTTCTCCGAAGATTTCTCGAGAATTGACGAGAATTTCTGGTTGAAATTACTTCGGAATCATAACATAAAAATAAAGGAACCACATTATTTGGGAGGTTATCTTCTACGTACCTAAGCAGTGACGGGAATTACATATCTGCGATGAAAATTTCATTAGAATAATATTTAAATTTCAATGACAATTACCTTTTTTTTGACAATTGGAATAATTCTAGGACACGTTTCCTTTTTTACAGCAAACACGTATTACATATATAGACCTGTTATTTTTTGTCAATATCTCGTTAAAATATAGGTATTTTATTTTTAATTATTCAAAAATTTTTCTCTTAATAGATGGACAATCCATTTTATAAATATTAATCAAAATATTCATCTTTGGATTGGATTAGACGTGTAGTCTCAGCAAAAACGATCGGTAGTTGTAAATCGAATAATCGGAAAGATAGCTAAATATTCTTTGAAATTTACATCATAAAATATATTGAACAAAAATGAGTATAGTTGAAAGTTTCAAGATTCAAAAAAACAAGTAAAACTTAATATTTCTAAAGTTACTTGTGGGGGTCACTTACCATTTGCCATGAACAGAAAATACACAGTTTCAAGCATTGTTGAGCTCATTGCAAAACTAGGAATTTTAGTTTTATGTGGTTTTCAGTATTGCTCTTCTAAGATGATGCAATTACCGTATTATTAGATAAGAAAACTTGGTATATTTTCAACCGCTATATTGCCAATTTGTATTTGCAGAGACGGTATAACTTTATTAAGGGAACGAAAATACGAAAAATACACAGATATTTGCCTGATGCAAGCATTCAAATTGAATAAATAAAAAGAATATTACTTAAGAATATGCGGTGAATACAAGGGAGTAAAATATATTCACAAAGATAGTACAAAACCGTTAATATTCTCCATATTTTTCCAGAAATCAACGTAAAGAATAATAAAGTATGTAGAAAGGGAATATGTAGGTAAAACTGCAAACAATTATTGGATGTTTTGATTAAAATATCAGGTGCGAATGACATAGCATTCGAAATTAAACTTTTCATAATTCGTTATGAGAATTTACATTTTCATTAAAACTCGTGTTTTGGAATCGTGTGGAAATGAACTAAAAATTGAAATAAATAATTATGATAATAATTTTTATTATCTCATTCAACTACAGTTTTCATTCGTAGTTCGCTTGTAGTACAAATGAATTAATAATATTTCATAGGTGAACCGAGTGTATGCAACTTGTATATTTAAACTATGATAGCTACTTTTAAAAAAAGTTTTGATCTGCATAGAAGTTCTTCGTTAAAGCACAGCATAATTTAACACACTCTAAAGATTTTCATTGTCATAATAAACTCAAATATTGACTGTACAGACCATCTGAGAATTATTAACAAATATCACCCTTACCAAAGTTACCGTTGACAAAGTTTGTATGTCGCTTATAAGGAGCCACATTAGACAGGAATAGTTCATTGTTTTTAACTGTTGTTACCAGCAGTATATGTACCATGAAATCAATGGTGGGCTGATAATGTTACATCACTTATATTATTATTGTTAGTTATTATATTGTTAAAATTTTAATAAATGTACGTTGCCCATTTTCTAAAATATATTAAAATAAATATACTTAAAAAAATGATAGCTATAAAAATATAAAAGGGTTCAAAGTTTATTCAATCCTTTTTTGTCATGGAATGAAATAATCCATAAAAGGAAAAAGTACAATAGTCCTCATAAAATAAATTAAATAAATATTCATTTTACTAGGTGCCAAAATGTTAATCGAAGTGTTTTTATTTTAAATTTCATTAAATTAATTTGACGCCTTTTACAAAAGAGAAATATTTAAATTAATGAAAGTTCGGTAAGCGTTGTAGGTTGGTATTTATTAAACCTGTGTGTTCGAATGTTTTCCACGCGTTAAATATACGCCAGCCGCGCGGATATTTTCAGTTATTGAAAAAGTAATATCCTGAAAAATCGATCAATAATGAAATCTGAATGTTTCCCCAACGATGAAACTTATAACTGCGGTATCCATTTTGGGACCGGTATTTATTAAAAATTGCGGCGATGTTAGTTCAGAGACAATCTTTTCCTATCTACACGGAATATTCTTTATCTCCTTTGGTAAAAACACATTTATTTTTCTTTGGGGGGGGGGGCTATGAATAATATCAAATTAAACTTCTGACATTGGCTGCTAGTTATTAAAAATAATATATAGGGAATTTTTCGTACATAGGTTTATTAGTACTTAATATAAATAATTAAAGAACATTATATTATGATTATTGCTGTCAAAAATACATTTAATACTTTATCAATACATCTATCTAATATTTTCCGGTCTTTTCATTTCCTGAAAATGTTTCCAGTCACAAAGACTTGAATCGAATTCCAGATACAATGAATTATGTACATTGCTTAGTATATCAATATGTTAAGTTTTATTTATGGTATGTATCATTGTTTCATACCCGTATAGAAATCCCAAAATATTTATACTCAAACATCCTGAAATTTTCAACCAAGAAAGGGAGAGGGGTTTGCGCACACACGTGATCATATTAACCAAGCTAATAACCCCAAACATGTCTTCTGCGCACCCAAGTCTTATTCTTGATGTTTAGCGATGACTTAATAAGACAACCTACCTATCCACCATTGTATCCCTTTAAAAGAGTCTCACATAGTACAAAGCTTTGCTTCATCCAATTTTATTTACCTCTAAGTTCAAGCAGTTTATTATTTCACAAATATTTGACAGTATATGTCTACTTGTTCCAGAGATTCATTTTACAAAACAAACAATATACTCAATAAGTTCTTTTTTAACAGATTTTTAATTATCTCAATAGAGACGAAGTTGAAATATTTACAGTAGGAGAACCGGGAAATCAAGGCACCTACAGGGCTTACGACCTGTCATCGGCTGGTTTACGTGATCACTTTATGCGCTTGGGCAACGTTCACCAATTATGCCAATTCTCTCAATAAGTTCTGTTACCAAAACAGATTAGGTTGTAATAACGATATTTTTTGCGCAAAAAATATCTGCTTTTTATATTTTTGGCAAATTGTTAACATCTCAATAGAGACGAAGTTTGAATATTATAGGAGACCCAGGAACTCAAGGCACCTACAGGGCTTACTACCTGTCAATTGTTTCACCATCGCTATCTATGGATTGATGAAGAATCTCTTTTGTAACGCCGTCTATTAAGAAAATTGTTTTTTTTTTGTAAACAATGAAAGCAACAGTCCTTATACATGACAATGCTCTCGCACAGATGTCACCCCTACGCTACGCCGGAAATATTATTTCATTTTTTACTTGTTTACCTACTTGTACCAATGTGTATGTAAATCGAATATTTTTTATACATTATTCATTGAATAATTGTAATAAAACAGTGTGAAGTTTTCGGGTTTGTTATCAGACCGAGTTAATACATTTCAAAGGCTGTTTAGGGGAGGGTAGTTATTCGAGTGAAACTGTTACCAGACATAAATAATTTTATCTTAATAATATGAAAATTACACGCCGCTTGAAGATTCCGCGAGATATCCTTAGGAAATAAAAGAAGAAACAGAGGAGGGCGATATAACTAGGCAGGTAGTTCCGCCAAGTTGGATTCTGTGAGCGAGGAGCCTTCCGGTACTATGGCGGCGGGAAGTCGGTCTGGATCCGAGCTTCCTTTCATGCCACATCCGCCGCAGTCACCACCCCCGACCACTAACACTGGATCTGTTTAACAACGCCTATTTTGCATGACAATTCTTTGTGGGTCACGAATGAATGCTACAGAGGTATTCTGCTGCTTCTGATACATTATAAGGAAACACTTTTATTTTCTAAGTAGTTAAAATACATTTTCGACATCAGACGCACACGCCGGACAAAACTTTCCTAGGTTAAACTTTTTTTAGGTATCTTTCTATTGTTGGCCTTTCGTACGACAACCTTTTCTTCCGGCTTCATATGTATGGTGACGAATAACAAAAAAAAACAATGGACAGCACAAATAGTACTCATGAAGACTGTCGACAACTTAAGAGCCATGTACACATTATTACATTATTTATTTATTTAATATTGCTTCTCGGGCAACGAACAGGTACCTACTATGTCAAATATTAATTTAACACGCACCCAATAACTAGTTGCCACATTCTGGAGACTTACGATATTAATCGTCTCATAGATCCAGACTGAAAACACAATTAAAAACTGTGTTTCCACCGGGAATTGAATCCGGGACCTTTGGATCAGCAGTTAGATACCCAACCACGAAGGCCGATTATATAGGCCATCAGAGAACACTATTCATTTTTCAGAATACAAATCAGTCTCATTTGAAATTTCTGTGAGAAAGTCGGCAATTGTAGCTCAGTCAGTTATATATCTGATATATGAGCCAAAGATTTCGGGATCGACTCCCGGTGGAGACCAAGTTTTTTTTTGTCTGAATTTTGGAACAACGAGTATTGCGAGTTTTCATCATATGGAAACTTGTTGTTGGATGCGTATTGAATAAATACTTAACTAAAAAGAGATGTATGATTTATTTTCATATTTAATCAATTTTAGAGTCTTTTATTGTTTGTGATGTCTTCTATTCTAAATTTCTTCCATCTTTTGGAATATAAAAACCGAGTTTTGAACAACTTTAGTGCCTATGATAGAGAATGAATCTTCCTGAACATTTATTTATGTTATTTCTGTTTTCCTACACAAAATTACATCACACATATAAAATAGACACCGCGAAGTACAACGGTGTTAGTCAACTTTAGAAATCATATTGTGTAATTTAGTTAGTTTACAACTCGGTATTACTCTGGCTGTGCCACGTTACTTGTATTGCCAACCAAGTAAGGCCCGATATTGTTGTTATATGATCTATTCGATATGTGAACTATTTATTTAGATGAATGGTCTTGTAGTGAATGCTGTTTTCAATTTAATGTATAAGAACATTTGCGATAGATTTTAGAAGCATTGAAAACTCACCACAGTTATATTTGTGTTGTACCTACACGATGATTTTTAACTCATGTAAAAAAACAAACTGGGATGTATTCATAGATGTTACCCGTATAAAATATTAAATCGTCCTAACAAATTAAATACTATTTAATTTTTTTTTAATGTGATCTGAATCTCGTTGAAAAAGTATTATTTTTAAGTAGTATTTTTTTCAAAATTTTAACAAAATCGAGAATGATTTTCAATGCCTCAATATTTTAACTCTTCACCAACCCAAAGTTTTTTTGTTATTTTTTTAATTGATGATTATCAACAAGTTTCGTGTTGAAATTGTATTCTGATAGTTTACTCACAATGTATCTGTATGTATGTATGTGCGATGTTATATGCTCTATGTACTTTGTACGGCGTGTTTATTCTACTTTATCCAAAGACCTTATAAGTATATAAGGTCTTTGACTTTATCGGATAAAGACTAAAGTACTTATTCAATTCTTTTAAAATTTTGTATATTTGTATTTCTAATAGGTACTTGCATAAACTTACTTGTATTTCTAATACTTGGGATATCTGATCAACGCTTCTCATTTTTTTAATTGTCAAATATTTCAAAGTGACCCTAAGCTCGGGAAACTTAAAATTTGTTATTTTTATTTTCAAATCGCTAAAAAGGCACATCGCTTTCATAAAATGACATTAAAGAATTATCAAATTTTCTTCTTATTTTTCTTCTTTTTCTTAACCTTGCCCTAATTTAGGTAGGGTCGGCTCTCCTAATGCTTTGGCGCCAGGACGCTCTGTCCTGTATTGTCGGGGCTGATTGTGCGAGTTTTGCGTTGGACACAACCTACTCGTTTTTGAATGAAATTGTAATTAAGTTTGTAAGCAAATAGAGTCGCCCACAAATTTGTACAGCCTTCACTTATTTGTTTCCTTTCATTCATCGTCTTCTCCTTCAGCCCTCCTTCGACCAGTAATGGACACAGCCCTCCCCCTAAGACCTCCACAGCTATCTATCCTGGGCTGACTTAATCCATCCACCTCCAGATACTCGTAAAATATCGCCAGACCACCTTGTTTGAGGCCTTCAACACACACCGTTCTAGGTCATCATTCCAGCACTTTCTTAGTCCAGCATGAGTCGGGCTCGAGGTCAGAGCTGACTTGGATCGGGCTACATGCCCTGCCCAGCTCCACTTCTGGTTTTCATTTTATTATTTAGCAAAAAAAAAATTCAGTAACCTTAAGATTTTGTACATAATTAATATCACATAGAAACATATTGTACAAAATCATTGCATATTATTAAAACGAGTGGGTTGTAGCCAACGCTAAACTCCTCAATAACAAGTCACTCCATAAAGTAATCAAATTTTGTAGGGAAAATTTTCAGCATTTTCATGAAATGAGCTTGTTAAATTATTTTTTATTTAAATATTTTATTATGAAAACTGGATAATGCCATTTTATGAAAGTATTGTGATTTTTTACCAATTTGAAAATAAAAATTCCAAATTTTAAGTTTCCTGAGCTTGGGGTCACTTTCAAATATTTGATAGTTAAAAAAATTGAGAAGCACTATTCAGATATCCCTCAAAATCCATTGGGGTCTTAACGAGTATTAGATATACATATTTGAAAAATAATTGAATCGAATCGAATGAGTTCGTAATCGATAAAGTAAAATAATCGAATCGAATGAGTTCGTAATCGATAAAGTAAAATTAACACGCCGTACATAGCACAGGAATGATTGATGGGGGTAACTTTATAGGTCGCCCCAGAAACAACTATATAGACCAGATAATCGGTAACGTGCGCTGTAGCAGTTACAAAGAGATGAAGAGACTGGCGGACGGTAGAGTTAAGTAGAAATATCGAGTGTTTGGTGCAGACCAATCCTAGGATTGTTACCAAGAAAAAGAACATAGCACACAGCACACTGCACATAGCAGACACATAGATACATTGTGATGAAACTTTCAGAATACAATCTTAACATGATACTTGTTGATAATCTGCAATAAAAAATACCCTTAAATATTGCAAAATCATAACTCCCCACTATATCCTCTTGGGTTAGTGGGAAGTATAAAAATACAATAAAGCTAATTCTTGTTAAAATTTGGAGGGACATAGAAAGACAAAATAATATTGTGCTTTGGTTTCATATGATAATAATGTAATATGAGGTTTCACAGGTGACTTGCAAGTAATGTGCAGGTCACTGTGCAAAATATAAGATAGTTAACTACCCCTTCATTCCAACCAGAGTTTGGCGGAAGTTCGTGTTAGGGGTTGTTTCTTGTTCATTATATTAAGGTTTCAACTGAACTTTGTGTATGAACAATGTTTATGATACTACTGCAATAAGTACCTACTTAATGCTTTATTTATTGTACCTACCTAATACAAAAACACGACTTTATAAAGTCTGTATATTATCACATCAGATTTATCTAAATGTAAAGATAACGATGAAATGATTTTCAGTGCTGTAACAGGAATACTCCCAGTTAACAAATTATACACTTATCATATCATTACTTCTCTAATGAATATAATAAACTTATAACAAATATATATAATTCCAGACAAGTTGCGAAAAATAAATTGACAATTCCCAGATGGACAAACTATAACGGTGAAAGGACACTGAAAGTAAGCATACCGAAAATATTTGACACCCTTCCAAGTGGTATGGATAAACTTGATAAAATATCCTCAGTTAAAAGTATATTTAATTGAAAATTATTGTAGAAAGTAATTAAAAACATGTGACACATTTATAAGTAGTAATTAAATCTAAAAACATGTATCACATCTTATAATTTTAATACTGTAACTTAAGGAATGTAACATGTAGGTAGGTACTTGACTCTTTTGTATGGGAAACTCACTTTGGTTAGTTAGGTCCCAATTATTGCTATGTAAAACTTTTCTAAATAAATAAATAAAAATAAAATAAACCACAATAATGATTTTATATTTTTTGTATGCTATTTCAAATAGGTTTTATAAATAACCAATCAAGAAAGATTATGTAAAATAACCTCATTCTTGACTGCCGGTTCATTTGGAATAATTTTGTTTTTTGTTGATTTCAGTTAAAATTTTTTTTTTACTAGTGAACCCGGGCAGACGTTATCCTGCTACAGAGCGCCTTCTACGTAGACATTAAATATGCATTTTATCATTTAAATGTTGGTGTTCCGTGGAACACTTCGCACTGAAAATAAAACGATGTTTGAGTGTTGCATTTTCTCTAGATGCGTAAAACAGATGTCATAAGATTTGTTCACATCGCCATCTATTGAAAGCTTATGTGCATACACTACTTCAAAATTAATTTAAACCCTTTTTCATATTAAAAAATGGGGGCATAAAATAAAGTTAAAATTTGAAGTTGTATGTATTTTTGGATGAGAAATTTGGAAAAAGTAAATATAAGATTGTTTTTGAATTTTTTTTACATCTCGATAACAGAGTCATACGGGTCCAAAACTATCCTCTCTTTCAAGTGGAACCAACCATATACGTTTACAAAATTTAATTGAAATCGGATGCTCGGTTTTGGAGATTAGCGAGTACGAACATCGTGACAGGAGATTTTTATACCTATAGTAAGATTATGTAAAATAAAAACTAAGATTTTCATAGACTAACTTTTTATTTTCAACAATTAAAAGTGAATTTGTGTTTTAAAAATGCTAATGTTAGTCAAAATAATAATTTTACGTTCGTTCGTTTTAAACTATTTTGAGAATTGAGTGTATAAACAACCATAAAGAATATGGTTTTGGAAACAAGTTGATTGTATTTAGTAGGTAGGTAGGTACTCAAACAAAGATATTTCCTAGTTTTATAAATTTACAATGCTCAAACTAAGTTACCTCCCCAACATAAATAACTTATTTAATTAAATATTTTCTATTATAACACTATTCAAATATATAAAATATATATAATGTGTATCATGAGGGGTAGACAATCCGAAGCAGGGCGGGAGGGGACCTCAATACTTATCGATTTAATCGACAAGTACCTATGTTCAGCGATAGTGGGTGGTTCAAAAAAAGTTATTAAGACTTTTGTGAAATTTTAAGAAAAATCGTATTTCAAACTAAACTATATCGTTGTAGTTTAAATATTTGGTCTACGATCATGATTTTTTTCTGAGAATAGTTCAATATGAAAAAAAATACGCTGTGAGTCAGCATCCAATTACTTAAAGAAAAGATTTGTAGATAAAACTTTACCTACAGTGATGAAGTTTAATCTGATTTTTTTAATTTAAATTTCACTGAAGTTGACATAACTTTAGAACCACCCAATATCGCTGAACATGCATGTGGGTTAAATCGATAGATATTGAGGTACCCTACCGCCATGATTTGGACGATCCACCCCTCATTAAACACCCTCTATATAGTTGATGAAAATACATCATCTAGATAGATTGCTGTTAGTTGTGGTAATATAAAGTACTAGAACCATTCTTCGTTATAACAATTGCTTTGCGCGACATAGCGATACAAAATAATAATACATTGTGTGACATTTCTCGGCAATAAATAACATAATTACTGTGAGACTTGTATCATAATTTTATGTGAATAGATCCAATACAAGGAATATCACACACTTGGGTTAATGTTCAAGAGAACAAAAGAAAGTTAATCACCCCGAAGCTTGATGGTATGAAACTTTGAGAGCGATGAAAATTGTATCCACCAAGTTCAAAACACAAACATGACTGGTTAGCAAGGCAAATTATCAGATAATTCATTCAGGTATGTATGTGTAGCGTGTGCTTCGCTGGTAAGTTTTGGAATCTCCATTAATATTCGGAAATATAAATGATTGTGCTTAAATACGCGTGCTTTTGAATAACAGAATAGTATACCTATATTCGTGAAAGTTGAACATTGAATTATTTAGAACTTCTATGTATGTATGTATTTAGAGCTATAGTAGGTATCTTTCTTATACAATGTCAATTTTTAATATTGTTTATAATACAGGCAGCTACTGTGTTTTAAATAATTGATATATCGTATCGTAATAACATGATTATCCTAAGTACACGTAATGTTTACAAAATAAAGCGCTTGGAAATAATACAAAATAGGTAATTCATTATCATTATGTCAATCCCGGATGTTTCTGAAAGAAAGTCCATTGAACCTTTTTTCCAAAAAAAAAAACCTTTCCTGGATTTCAGGAAAATCTCCGGTCCGAGAAAACCACACTCTCGCACAATTATCTACGTGATGAAATTTTATGTAACATCTGAAATATATTTGTGGGTACGATTAACTTATACTAGAAGAACTTTTCTGGTGATAGAAATACTGTAACCTAAATAAAATGGACCGGCGTTATTTGATTAAATCTCTCTAGAAAAGAGAGCAAAAACAGTATTAAGATAACAATGTGTACAGCGGTATCACAATGTTACTTGGTCTAGATTCTGTTTTTATTTGAATCTTTATAAAACAAATATTTATAATATTAAACGCAAAAATCGAATCTTTTGTTATAATAAACTTATAATTTGTTAAACTATATGTTCTGTTAAACAGTTTTATAACTTTATTTATATTGCCTTTGAGAAAAGACATATAAACGAAATTTATTTGAAAAATATAAAATTTACATTTATTTATTTCATTTCAGAAAGCTAAAGCTTTAAATTACATATTTTACATAACATTTTTTGTAAGAAAAATGAGCTAAAAATATTTCTTCAATCAAATTAATGATTATACAATAATTAGTTATATTTAAAAAAAATCGTAAAATAATTCATGATAAAACAAAAGTGAAAAAGATAGATAGAAATAAAAATATACACATATACAGTAAACGAATATGTTTCAGGATGAGGAGGGGGGGTCGTTAGTGAATAAGGAGAGGATTGTTGGATTGTATATTAAAGCTTAAAAAATAAATAAAGACTTAAACGGTTGTATGAATTATAATGATTAAATTCAAAAACGTATTTGAAAATAAAACTTTAAATTTTTGACATAAATAATTATTTATTTTGTTATATTTTTAACTGTCGACATAATAACTTGGAGGGTTTATTTTTTATAGAGTCTATCTCGGATATTATTACATCAGTAATGAGACGTACGTACAATTTTCACATTTGAGCGAGTTAAAGCGACAAGAACGAATTCAATCAGCGCTCACCCGAACATGACGAGCACTTCTGCTTCTGACTTAATCCAACAACCAACCCAAGATTTGCTCTATGGATCGGTAGTGTGAGTGTGGGTTGTATCCACCTACCTTCTTATCCAACATTCCTGTAATACTTCCCTATACCTACTCCACATAACACCCTACCATTTTACCAATTTTGAGCGGTGTCCCGTGTATCAACAACACATCACATACTATAATTGGTACACTGAGAGAAAAATGAAAAAAAAAAATTAAAACCAGAGTTCCGTTTGAAAAAAATGAGAATATAGATTTTCGTAACGGAATTATTGGTTTTCAATCCAAAACTTGTGTCAGTGTATTAATTAATCTATCCAAATGGGAGGAATGAAAAACGTTGAATGTTAATAATAATATAGTTTTACATTAAAATAATTATGATTTCATCAAATTTATATGCACCAAATTCGTTTGTCCAGAAATCACAATACATATTATTATTCTATTTGGATGAGCGGAAAGAATTTTATTTGTATTATTTGATACTGTGTGTCAATTCATTGACTACAAAAAAACTCGTAAATTTATGCTACATACCGAATTAATAATTTGATATATTCTTTAATTTAGAATCGACTTTGTATGATAAAACCAGTGGACTTACTGTTTACTACAAATCCGATTCGAATTTCTCGCTAAGAACCTATTTTTGTAACTGAGAATAATGTTTTAATCGAAAAAATTGAATGTACCTAGGTACGCAGGCGACAGCTAAGTAAGATCATAACGAAAATTCGATATTGGGATAGAATTCGAATGTACAGAGTAAGGCTACAGCGGCCTTAATATCTACTGCGAATCCGATTCCAATTTCGAAATTTTCGTTAAGAACCTACATACTTTTGTGATAGAGAAATATGGTAGGTAGGTATATATTTAATCGCAGGTAATAGTCGATAATTTGAATGTACGCATGCCACAGATAGGTAAGTTCTTAACGATAATTCGATATTGGTATCGGAGTGTACAGAGTGAGGCTTACAGGAATGATTTATTTGATAAAATCTGTTTCGAGATGGATAGCAACTGACTTTCTGTACCAGTGTACTTACTGAGCAACTTTATTGGATATCGGGATCGGATTCGAGTGAACAGAGTATGGCTTATAGGAATGATTTTATTTTATTTTTTATTTATTTTATATATTTGGGAAGCAAACAGCTCATTTACAGTTTTAATTATACAATTTAAATGACATAGTCAGAACCAATAAAAGCATTCCATCAATAATAAATTGACAACAATAACAACAGATAGTTCATACAAAGAAATCAACTAAGAGAAAAAAATAATACTTAAGAAAATTAAAATTAGGTACCTATGGGACTGATAAGAGATAAGGAGGGATGGGGGGGGGGGAATTAAGAGCGTATCACCTTCAGTATTTCTTCACGAAACCTTTCATATTTTGCACTAAAATCTGTTTCGAGATGGATAAAAACGATTTTTTATAGCAGTGTAGGTACTTACTGCGCAACTTTATCGGAGGAAGAGTCGCGACGCTGAAGAAGGGATTGCTTTGAAACCGGTCGAATGAAATTGCTACTAGCATCCATAAATTGATTTAAGTAAGTCAAATATAAATATCAAATACACTAATTGAAAAATAATTGCGTTTTTTAGATATAACATGTTTGATCCTCTTAAAAATGTTGAATTCTTTCAGAAAATATGAGGTGACTGCTAAGGCTCAAGAAAAATTTATAATAATTATATTTATTTATAAAATAATACGAAAAAGGTTTGAGATTTCATGAAATAGAAATTTCAATCGAATTCCACATAATTTCTTATCTGCAAAATTACAATGGTCAATTCAAGATAGGCGCCAATTAGAAAAGCATTAAGATGCGAATAAAGGTTATATGATTATATAAATTATAATTGTTAATAGTGGGTACCCGCATACCGTTGATAACCCGTTAGTACGATAAGAGTACCATTGCTCAAGGGAAATAAATGCCAAGGCCCTAGAGATCCGACTGCGCGGACCCGCCCCATAGCTCTAATCATTTCTTACGTATACGGTTATTATTCACCCCAGTCGTATTAATCAGTTGGCAGGAAGGGCCCCGGAAAATAGGAAGGACTAGGCACCCCGAATACGGATGAACTCCGATTTGTGAGTGAAGCCACCCTATACCTACGAAACGCATTGAAAACACGATGAAGAACAAAATGTAAACATTAAAAAAAAAATTACACAAAACCTGCATAAGGATCAAAATAAAATAAGTTTATTTTGTTGTCAAATAAAATCATTTTCAATGGTTCTTACCGAGAAAGTTTTGTCAAGAAGTAAAATATGAATTTAAACTGTTAAAAGTATATTTAGCAAATTAACTAACAGTTTTAATTTTGCTGTTGCTAAGTTATTATGTAATTTGGTACTTACATTTCAATGTACATACAAGTGACAGTAAACATCAGTCAAATAATATTTTTACTTTGAATATAGTTATAGTATGTATGATAATAGGTTCAATTCCGATGACTAAATAAAATTGAAATGAACATTAAAGTCACTTAAAACAAAAATGTGTTCACCAGAACTAATATTACTTAAAAACTATATCCATTTTATTTCAGAGTGCGAAAATGTCTAAATCTACGAGCGACCGTGGATAAAAGGATTTCATCCGCGCGTTGTGACGTTATGATTCCCGTATAAATGCAATCAACTTTTTAACACATCTCATATACTAAAATTCAGACGGATAAATTTAGACGAATCAGAATAGGACATACTATATCCATAAAAATTAAGTGCGTTTTACTGCTTAGTTAATTAAGTATTTTTATGCCCCATTGGTATTTTCTCTCAAAGTGTACAAAGGTAATTATTAATTAAATGTGTTATTGAAACAGCTTTTAGACGGACTAAAATTGATTATGTAGGTACCATATCTGGATTATTTTATCCATTTGACTCTCTATATTACTGGATGATAGATAGAAAACGTTGAACCGTCAAAATAATATTCGTTAAAATACAATATCATACATTATTTTTTTTTTAAATTTGTAGGAAAATGTCCGTATACAGGTAGGTAAATCAAATATAAACCGACGAAAAATAACCATTGTGCGAATAAAAATGTTCCCTACGTATGTTTTGGCCATACGGTTAAGCTTCTTTCGTATCTCGAATACTTATTTAAGGCCTATTCTTGTCAAATATAATTTGGTGTCGGATGAGCACGTACCAAATGTCACTTGGGTGGATCATTCCACAAAAATATATCTTGTTTTCCAACATAAAACGGATTTATAAGTTGTACCAAGAATTTTGTATATCTTTCCACAAATATTTTCACTTCTTATGAAATTATGACACGAGTTTTTTTGGAAATATGTATTTATGTTTAGCTCGATTCATTACAATTATATTTTTTTACTTAATTTTCAAATAGCTTCTATAGAAAATATCTCACTATAGTAAAAATTAATAACATTTTGGAGACTTGATGGCATTAAATCCTGTCAAACATCACAGGGAAAAAAACTTAACCTCACCGGGAATCGAACCTGGGAGGTTAATCATGACACATTCTTTATACGTTCTTATCTTGCCTTAATCGCAAAAAAATATTAATAACTACTCAATCATAATCTAATTTTAATTTTACTCTACATTTAATCATTTGTTAATATCAACTATTTGCATGAAATTGCCATTAATTTTTGTATTAATCAATATTATTATTATTTAATTAATTTTGCCTCAATTTTAATGTTACTTTTATCAACTTCATGAGAAGCCCTGCCCAAACTGGTGGAGTAAAAGTCACAACCAGGAATGTCGATAAATCAAAAAGGTTTTTTTTTTACAAAATAAAAAAAAATATTCAATTTGTCAAAAATATTACAATGTGTGATATCAAGATACTTAACATTATGTTCCTATATTTGACGTACAAGAAGGTCTCCTTCTTCTTCTTGTTTTGGTAGACCTATCGGTCTGTAATTCAAAAACTTTGCCTCCTGAGATGACGAAGTCCATCTATCCTTCCATTCTTGGGTGGTCTTCCGGGTAGACGGCGGCGACTAGAAGGGATTTCATTTGCTGATATATACGCGAGTCTATCACTGTCCATTCTGGCTACGTGGTTCCTCCAACGTCTTCTTCTGGATCTACTCCACCGAACGATGTCCTCTATTCCACATGTTTTTTTTTATTTCCACAAATAGGTACTTACAATAAACACATATAATCGTACGTAAATATATTATCGATGAAAAAATGTCATAGTTCCTGTAAGATAAATTTGAAGAAAACATATTTAAAGATTATATATTTTTTGTTTTGTTTACGAGGAAAATACTTATGTAGGCAAAATGTGTCGTAACTTATTTATGAATATAAGTATGTACCTACATAATAATGTTTGCATTACCTCCATCATCTCATCCAAAATATAGAAATAATTTATGGAAAGCTTTAGTAGATAAGTATAAAGTTGAAGTTATGCAGAAAATGCGTCGATTTGTTGAATCGAAAGTTTGCATATTTTATCTTTTGATCGCGAATCAAAAATGAAATTAATTAGCGACATTATCTTTGAAATGTCCCGTTCCAAGTAAAAACTTAGACATTTTCCCTGTTGAGATAATACCAAAAGTTTTAAATCGCATTTCAAGTGAGAGGAAATTGTAAAAGGAAAAGTTGACTGTAATCGGATGAAATTGGAAAATACTCGGAATTCTCGGTCATCACAACTTGGGAGTTGCTTTTTTATTATTATTTTCACGGTACAATAATATTGAATTATCTCGGATTTAATTTCATTTGACAAGATTCTCAGGAATTGACGAGACAACGACAAAACTAATTGAAAAATAAATATTCAGACGCGAAAGAATTATAAATAAGTTATTTGAATTTCAATGGGGGGATAAGCAACGCTATGAGATAAACAGGATTAAAGAAAATTTAACAACATTTTCCAATATAATTTTTTATGAAAAAAAAATGTATCGACTATGGCTCGACAAACAAGAGAATGCGGGTGACTGCTATACAATATTTAGTATTGTTGCAAATGTATGGTTGCAAAGGTCAGGGAAGAGTAACACGCAATATGCTGCATAACGTCGAACGTCAATTGATTTTATCCAACGTCGATTTATTCAAAAGAAATTATTTACATTAACATATCGACAAAGTTTCAAGCCAAGATTACTGAGATTTGTATGCAAGATTTTTCACGGTTTTTTTCAACTTTGAAGTTAAAAAACACCAACCTACAGGCTTCGCAGCATATATGTTCCAAATATGGATTTACTTCGAAGAATTCGGAGTAGAACATTTAGTGTGTCTATGTGTGTGTCTGTGTGTGTGTTCGTCTGTCTCTTATAACTTTTGATCCGCTCAATTCACAAAGCCCGAAATTTCAGAATAAGTAGATGGTTACAGGCCTACAAAACTCACAGAATTTTGAATTTTTGTTTCAGTCAGGGGTTATCAGCTTTTGAATTTTGACTTTATTTTTCCATATATCTCAAAAACCATATAAGCCAGAACCTTGTAAATAGGTATAAATATAGACAAATAAATAAAAATATTATTAAAAACTTTTTTTATGATAAATTTATGTGTTCAACTGCCTATATTTCCAAAGTTAAATAATCGAAAAAAGCCGAAACACCCCAACTAGATAATTTAATTTGCTATAAAAAAATATGAACATTGAAGTAGTAAATCTCAAACTTTTTTTATCAATCTTAATAAAAATTGAATTTAGTGACGATATCGTTTCATACAATTTGTAAGGCACTAGACACTATACAATATATCACTCAATAGTTTGATACCTACTTAATCTACAACATACATCATGATGTTTTTTATATTCTAGCTAAGAAAAACAGACTGAACTCCATACTTTCCTATCCTGACAAATATACCTAAATGTTTTATATAGAAAACAAAATATCTTAAAATATTTATTAATTTGTGTTTAAATTTTGTACGTATTCTTCAATTACACATAGGTAGTATAGCCATCGACAGTTGGATCTCAAGTGTTACATGAAACTAGTTGATACAAATTAGAGTATTTCCCGGTACTAAAATCGGTTTGTGCACAGGTGACCACCCGCATTCTTTCGCTATAGGCGAGCCTTACCTATTATGTCAATAATTTTTGATGCATGAGGATATGTGTGTGTCCGTTCCCCCTTATAACTTTTGATCCGCTCAACATACAGAGCGAAAAAAAATTCAATGTAAAGACATTTATAGGCCTACAAAACTTTTATACTCAGAAGTTTAATTTTTTTTTCAGTCAGGGGTTTTGAATTTTTATTTTATTTTTCCATATATCTCAAAAATCACAAAAGCTTAAATGTAAATTATAAAATTTTCATCATTTTCACAATTATTCAAAATACGTCTAATTCGGTAACTTTTTAAGAACGTTCTGGTCAAAATAGATACGTTACTATTCTATTTAGTCCAAGTTGATATTTTATAACGCTGAAATAAGACCGTAAATCTAAAATCTACAATTTTAGAACGTTCCTAATTTAGTTCGAATAGTTACTGAATAGGGGATTTTGTTGAATGTTGAGAGTACAGCACGACCTATGTGGTTTGATATTTAAGTCAGTGGATTTGATGTAGATACATAGGTTATGTATGTATCAAAGTGTATTATAATGGATTTATCATTTTTGCCTAAACCAATTCATTAATAATCTTCCTTCTTACGAATGTGTTGGATGTACATAGTCAAAGTTCTAGCTCGACATGTACAGTACAATGTACACAAACATATGAAACAAGCAGCTATTATATTATGGATTCGGCAACAACTATGTACAGCACCGGAATATTATGTGGTATGGACCTGACGTCTGTGGTGTTATCCCTAATGGAATTGACACATCCGATGGGTGTTAAACACAAGTGTGACTTGGAGCGTACATGTTCACTAATTATATGTAGAAATATATAAACCAATTATACATTATATAACTGTATCGATACATATATGATGTTGACTATATCACAGTCACATATCACAACTTTATAATGGATTGGCTTAAGATGGATTTATAATGAGGTAAGTATTCGATTATCCCTACTCACCTAAGATCTGTTGTATATACAAATTTCAATTGAGTCATTTTACATGACTAAGATTTAACGTAATAACACAAAGATTTAACGTACTTACCTATCACGAAAAGAAGGCTGTTTTTCGAATAACAATTGAAGGTGTCCCTGGAAAAAGGGTCTGTATGAAAAAATATCCAGGAAATACAAATACGCCTTCAGTATATGTGTGCATCGCAGTGATATAGACCCTTACACTAAAGCACAATATTTTAAATGATTTTTTTTATGACATTCATCTTCTTTGGCTGGTCCTCTTCCCAGTTCATCTGGGGTCGGCCCTCCTGGTACGCAGTCTCCACGTCTTTCTGTTCTGTGTCATCTCACTGGTTAGCTGGTCCTTCCTCAGCTTTCTCTCTCTCAATACTCGTCCACCAGGTGGCTTGTAGACGGCCTCTAGCTCAGGATGGTGTGGGAATATTAAGGGCCACCCTGACCACGTGATCCCTTCTATTTACATGCCCATACCATCGGAGTCTGGTTTCTTTCGTTTTCTTCGGTTTGGTGTTTTTCATTTTTTTTTGCCATTGCAAAAAAAAATATTTAAGCCAAACTTGTATTAATGATATAGGCCTTTTTTAAAATAAAAAAAACAATTTTGGTCGCAATGTATATACAGATCCTTTTTCTATAGACATCTTCATTGATGATTATAATTATTTTTTAACTTTTGAAATAGTCACATGGTAAATTGGTTAATCTTATTATATTTTCTTTATGTTATTTTTAATCAAAAATTCTAAGATTATTATATCATTTTGGATTTTAAAATTGACTAATTGATATTATTATGACGGAATTACTATTTATAGAAATATTTAAATAGTCATAGTTGTTTTTTGTTGTCACATTTATAGGTATAATTTGGTCATTATTAATTCATTTTACAATATATGACAATGAACATTACATACCTACTACGTTTTGTGTGTATGTGTAACTTTTTTCTTAATACTTATATGCTAGCCTTTATATTTTCAAACAATATGATGAACTGTGTACATATATATATATAAGAATCAAATTGTTATATGAAAAAACATTCTTATATGAAACAGGGCTTCATGTTTGTTTACTTATATATTTGGTACTATTGATACTTCCTCAAAATATTTTCGGTCTGTCAAATAACAATACATCAGATAATTTAGTGCCTTTTTATATAACCATAAAATCACCAGTGAATTTTATATCTCAAACCCATTTCCTGTATTGAAATTATTTCATGTTCAGTGTTATTCATTTTATTTCTGCCTCGCGTGTTCTAAAATAATTCTCATAAGCTAAAACCATTTTATAAGAATCAAAGAATATTAAGAAAAAATGTCAAGGTAAAATTAATTATAAATTACGAGAGGACGCTATTAAAATTGTGACATCATCATCATCATCAGCGTCACAACCCTTGATGGGTCCTAGCTGCCTTTAAGAATCTTTTCCATACTGCTCCATCGCTGGCAGTCATCTTCCAGTTCTGCTGTCCCCATACCTCGACAACGCCGTCCAACTTAGTTTACATAGTTTTGGTCCCCCTTCGCTTCTTCTACCGGTTGGGTCATAATATAGACAACACCTTTTTTGGGAGCTCCAGATCATCCATACGGTGTAAATTTCCCAACCTGCATAGTCTGTTAATCTTAATGAGCTTGACTACGCTGATGTCATGGAACGAAAATAAAAAAAAATGGTTTTCAGCATACAAAATAAAACAACATAGAATAATTAATAAATTAGATATATAATATCATTAGATGTCATAGAACTCCATATGATAATTATATCCATGATATGGGTTATCACGAGGGTTTTGATTTCGCCGGTTGGGCCAGACTTGCACCCCTTATCGGAAGTATGCAAGCAATTTCATGTTAAAAGACTTGTAAGTCCGTTGAACAATCACAGTTTTATAGCTTCGCCCTTATCTAAAGACTAAAACACTTGTAAATTCATTCGTTGTGTCTCGGCTTGATTACTGCAACGGCATTTATGCTGGATTGCCGAAGTATCAGCTCGATAGACTACAGATGGTATTTAACACAGCGGCAAGACTTATTTTCGGTGCAGAAAAACGATGTCACATAACTCCACTACTAAACGAATTACACTGGTTGTGTCTAGTGTCCAGAGCGAATTGATTACAAAATTTGTTTGATAGTATATACATAATGCTTTGAACAACCTGGCATCAAAATATATACAAGAGCTGTGTCAGAGAAGAGATCTCTCTGGGAGGCATCTCACACTCAGGTCATCTGGATCACAGAGTAACAATTCCTTAAAGGAGTTGGACAGAGTCAACAAAGCGGCTTACTATGACCGATGCTTTAGTGTGAGTGGTCCTATTAAGTGGAATTCACTGCCTCTAGATGTCCGCAGTGCTCAAAGCAAGAGCACTTTCACTAAAGTTTTAAAAACAGCTTTGTTTCAAAGAGCAACACAACATTAGACTATCAGCGCCCTTGGTATGATCTTGAATCATTAAACGGCGCTATACAAATGACTTATTATTATTATTATTTATCATCCTAAGCCCCCAATATTAAACAATAAATAACGCCAAAAATTATTTTATTATCAAATAATTTAGGATCATATCCAATTAATCACATCTACAATTCATAACATATCACACTACACTCATTCCTCTATACCAGCGGTCGGCAACCAGCGGCCCAAGGGCCGTGAAGCGTCTTGGTGCGGCCCACAAGATTCTTGTCGCAATGCACGTGACGGACACCACCACGGGTTGCAAATCAACGTGATAGATTTGCAAAGTGATACCACACTTAAAATGGCTTTTAAGGAAAAAGCTAACTTGCTGGATTTTTATGGGAATTTGCCTTCTGAAAACTATAACGAGTTAAAAATGTTTTCTCAGCAAATAATTACTATGTTTGGTAGTAGGTACATATATTTGTGAGCAAACTTTTTCAATTCTGAATTATCGGAAAAACAAACACTGTTCTCGGCTCTGGGATTCACATTTAGACGATAATACTACGCATCAATACTCCAAAAATGCTACCTAATATAAATAACTTGTAAGTCAAATGCAGCCACAAAAATCTCGTTGATTTTATTAACTACAATAAATGTCGTAAATTTGTAAGAATATACAATAAAAAATATAAAAATATACAACAAGAGTTTTATTTTTTAAACTTAAATATTTGTCATTACAGTACTCTGTACTGTAATGACATGTGACCCAGGTGCGGCCCGCACTAATCCCCACATAAAATATTTGGCCTTTTTACAACAAAAGGTTGCCGACCCCTGCCCTACACAAACACATCCTACAGCAAGATTTTCTCGAAAAAAATAACTAAGATTTGCATACTGATCATATTGTTGCAAAAAACATTATAAAAAAAATGATTTAAAATTAATTTAACATTTTTCAAAAATTAAGCATTTGTTTTTTCCTTCTACATTTATTTTTTTCCTCTCCAGGACGACCGTATTTGTCTAAATTTTATTCAAAGTAGCAGTATATAAAAAAAAACCACACCCTGTACTACATCAGTTGAAAAGGCCGTCACCAGGCGAAACGGTCGTCCTGGAAAGGAATAAAATAAACGTAGAAAGACAAAACACGTATTTAATTTATCAAAAATTGAATTAACATAATCGGCGTGTAAAATAAAATTATTCTCGGAGATAGTAGGTTTATGTTATGATATATTCAATTCCAATAGTTCGATATTATTCATGAATTTATTTTTATTCCGATGTGTATCTAGCAGAGTTAGTCACGAGGAAAAGTATAAAATAATAAATATATTTAAGGGAGTGAAAGAGGTTCGGGTTGTCAGTGGCGTGGTGAATCCAGTGACGTGATCAGTAGCCTGGAAAATGTTTACTGATTGTGCCAGAGTAAAAACTGACGGCCCCAGTACACGATGGGAAATGAAGCGAATAACTCAAGAAATTCTAGCCAAGGGATTTATAAATATACCACAGAAGCTTTTTCTAGTAAATAACCTTTCAACTCTGATTTTTCTGGCGTAAGAAAAGATCGTTTGACATACTGTTAGGGACAAATTGACGTTACTCGTTTTCATCGATGAAATTCTCTTTCACCTATTCTTCAAACGTAGGTAATTTACAGACTTCATAAAATATTTATTTTACACTTTGTCCACAAGTGAACAGATTGCTATTTGTGTTTTCATATCAAATTTTATGCTATGCATCAAACGTAAAGAGTAGGTACCTACTCGCTAAAAAATATTTTTACAATCATCATGAGATTAATTGCATTTTAGGGTGTGACGAGACTAGTGTGTGTGGATACACGCATGTAACGTAAATATTTTTATAAGGTAGTGTACATCCGCACACCTGTCGCTGGTTACCCCACATTATCCGCGCGAGATATACACCGTGATGGTATGAATGAATGAATTTATTAGACAAAAAAGATTACGTGAATGCCATCCCACTCCAGAATACAGCAACCGCAACGGCATTGTCATTAACCATCTTCAAGTCCTCTGCGTCGCACCTCACTTGCATATCTTGATAGATGAGGATGTGTTCGTCAGTTTGTATCTCGCCGCAATTGCAGGAAACATCCTCTTCTACCCTTATACCCCACCTTAGCATGTTCTCTTTGCATCTGGTAACACCGACGCGTAATCGATTAAGTGTCTTCCATGTCAGGTTGAGCAGTTGGTGGCCCGGTCCCCAACTTTCCGACAGGTCGACCTGATCTCCAACGTATTGTGCTTGCCAAAGATCTTTCCTTGCCCTATCTGGTGGTAGTTTTAGGGGGGATGTAATTCTAAGAAAGCTTTTCCTTGATTTTAGTCAAGCTATTTAAGTCTTTAGGTGGTGGTTTTTATTACGTGAATGATTTTAGATTACGTGACGTCATATTTTCCGTGATGATCTGGCTTAGAATAGTGCTTCCACTATTAGTATCATCGTTTTCGGGTGTCATGTACCTACCTAAGTGCCGGGTGATCCAAAATACATTTTTACAAAAAAAATGAATATGTCCTCATTAAACGAGTACATATACATCTTCCTACATTCCCTAAATTAAGCATAAATGCTTGTGCTATATGTGAACGAAATCGGTCGAGGCAGGATCGAGTTCGAACTCGCGACCACTAGATTAGATACTAGTCCAGTTCGCTAACCGCTCTGCAATCAACCCATCTGACCCATCGTACTCATTTAATATGACTAAAATTGTAGAAAAACATGGATTTCTGATATTGACGTAAGTAAAATAAATATTCAAAGGTGTAAAATTTTTGTGTACGTACCTATTTATTGTTTATAAATGTACATGAATTTAGTCGTTTATATGTGGTAATTTATGTATTAATGTGTAGGTGCCCACAAAGGGATTTTGTATTTCACCACCTTTTAGTGTTGGATAGGAGCATCGATTTGTTGAAGCCAAACAAAAGTTTTTCATTGGATCTATTTTGTGATAAATTTACATTCCATACATCGGTATCCTGTTTCAATTTTCTGGTTAGTGGAACCCAAATCGACATGTCACCTGTCCAGGAGAAATAATGGATACTTCTTTTGTAGCCGAATTTCAGAGGTCGTAAATTAGGGAAACACATTTGCAGGTCGTTATGTCGACCGGCTAGATGAAACATCGTTCGCCCTCTGGTTCTTTAATATCCGAAATCCATACCCTGGTCGGAATGCAATAACAAAACGAAAAACTTTATAAAAAATATCAAATCATCTCTTAGTGTTTGCTTCATTGTATAGAAAATTCGTTTGGTTTTCTTTGTTATGTTCCACGGACTATTTTTGGCCGTTGTCAGCATCTATATGAGGTTTTATGACTGGCTACATTGGCACGATAAAAAGTTTGCAAACTTTTCCAAAGTGCCGAAAGCACAAAGGCCGAGCGAGTATAGTCAACAAATATTCATCTTTTAGCGCTCTAAAGTTTGTTATTGAAATTATTCTGTTGGCTGACTTTATTATATACAAATATTCCATTGTCATGTTATTAAATGAAGAAATCTGCTTTTTGGTCAAACTGGTGGGTTTATAAGATAAAAAAAAATCTCCACGAAACAGTATTTTGTTTAAAGTCATTTCTTTCGTCTCCGGAAAGTTTCAGAATAGAATAAAACGACTTTGTTCCAAAATTTGTTAACATTGAAAAATGTACACTCGAAGAAAGGAATTATTTTTTTCCCAGGGAAACATTAGGTAAAACAAATTAATAATAAGAATATAATAATATTATTATGTATATAAAAAAATGATTATTACATGCTGTGATGGACTTATGGCCAGCAGGTATTTTCTGCCAGTCAACTACACTAGTAAATACCTACATTAAGTGGAGAAAAATATGGATTTATAATTAAATTCAGTTGTGGCTCAGTTGGTTAGGTTGGTTGCTAATCCAAGGGTCGATTCCCGGAGGAGACACAATTTTTAATTGTGTTATCAGTCTGGATCTGTGAGACGATTAATATCGCAAGTCTCCAGAATGTGGCAACGTGATATTGGGTGCGTGTTAAATTAATATTTGTCATTGTACCTGTTAGTTGCCCGTGAAGTAATATAATAATAATATAGTATATTAAGAAAAAAAACGTCGATTTTACCATTCTATTATTTACTTTCATATTTTCAAACAGACCTTTCAATTTAATTGTAGGTTTTCCAAAATATAACTCTTAACCTTTTGTTTACAATAAAATCCCTAGATGTATAATAAATAGCAATTTAATGAAATGTCTTCTTATTCGTGGACGCAATCCTAGGAATGGTTTGCACCAAGCACTACATGTCTACATATATCTCTGTTGTCCTTCAGCCTCTTCATCTCTTGGTCCATATAACTGTCTGCTATCTATGTTGAAGAATAAGTACCAAACTATAAACCCATAAATACAAATTATTTAATATTTTAAGATATTTGGTTTTCTATACAACACATGTACCTAGGTATGTATGTCAAGATAGGATAGTATGGAGGTCAGTCCTTTGATCCTACCCAGAATGTGAAAACAGCATGATGGTATGTATGTATGTTTGGAGATAAGTATCAAATTATTAAGTCTTCTTAGATATTGTGAGTAGGCTACTTCCATACAAATTGTATGAAACAATGTCGTCACTGAATTCAATTTTTATAAAAATTGTTAGAAAAAATTTGAGATGTGCTAATACAATGTTAATATTTTTTATATAAAATTAAATTATCTAGTTGGGGTATTTCGGCTTTTTGCGATATTTTAAAAATATATGGAAATATAGGATGAAATATTTCCATGCAATGAAACGTATATAAATAAAATAACACTTATATTTCATCATTAAAATTTTTATATTATAGTGTTGTTTAATGTGGGAGTCCTTATCTTAAACATTTTGTCTGGAAAATTATATAAATGAAAAAAAATATAATTAATTAGTACATATACACTTACATATTAGTATATACTTCATATAGCTATTAATTGACAGTGTGAAATATAAGGGATAATACAACAAAACACTATTAATTTAACATACGTATGTTTAAAAATATAAATAAATAGTTAAGCGTGTATGTGGACGTTAATATTTAAAAAAAATGTAAATAACGTTTTAATTTAATACTAATAACGTATTTATTAGCGTTGGTAGTAATTAATATTCAAATTAAGATATTATTTCCTTTCGTTATGAACATTTTTAATTACTTTTGTAAGTCCCTGTCTAAGTGGTTAATCCTATTAAGACTAATCGGGAAAACTCGAGTATCAAAAAGTGTAAAAAAGAACCCTCTTTGCGAATAATCGAAAATTGTCAACATTGACCGGCAATTAAAAATTATTTTAATTTGAATCTGTTTGTATTTAAGTAGTCTTTTGAGAGCACTTTTTCTCAACAACGATTCTTTTACCTATTGATTAACTTCTCTCGCAAGTTGGCTCAAACCTTGCGAATGAATAATGGAAACATGACTAAGAATAATTTAATGACAAACGATTTACCACTTACGTATAAAATTAAAGTGGTTTAAAATTATGCTATAGGTCGACAAATAGCATAATTTTAAACCACAAAATGATTTTATTGTTAAACCCATGGAGAACATCGATGACTAATTAACTATGTTTAATTTCATTATG
The DNA here is from genome assembly GCA_963576475.1 of Molanna angustata. NCBI lineage: Eukaryota > Metazoa > Arthropoda > Insecta > Trichoptera > Molannidae > Molanna > Molanna angustata. Next base: position 23,808,985 of record OY754964.1, on the reverse strand, counting down.
TTTCTAATGTTTGGTCATGGTTATACCCAGGAGGTAGGAGAAATATTGGTAGACAAATATTGAGATGGGAGGATGATGGGAGGACGGCAGAGCTCCTGCATGTTTGGAACTGGAGAGCGGCGGAAAAAAGAAGTGAAAGAAAGCCATGGGTCGATTTGGGTTGTAGATTTTAGTTTGGCTGTAGTGATCAATTTTGTTAACTGGCAGATATTCCCGCCACATTGTTTATTTATTTATTTTTTATAAAGTTTATATAACATTCCCAATGGAGTGGGGTAGGTGACTGCGACTTTTCCTATTAATATTGTAAGTGCCTGCCTCACTAGGATTACATCTTGTGATGGGGAAGGTACTTTACGAAAACAATAAAAAATAAGAACAAATGAAATAAAACAAAGCAAAATAAGTCATCAAAAAAGAAGAAAAATACTGTTCTTCCCCCACCACCACCCGTTCTGCTTATGGGGACTAATAACGGCCCCTTACAAAACTTTGAAAGAACACATAAAGAACGTATGAAGAGTCCGGAGAACTCTAAAACCTTGCAGACACTGCACTTAATGTGCCAAAGAGAGCTAATCATGTGGATACAACTGGCTCAACTCTCAGTGATAGTGAAGATAAAAATGCACCGAATTTAAGACAGAAAGTCTTGAAAGCCCTCAAGTTGCTCTTCGTGGCTACAAGGTCCGCATGTCCAATGGGTCTAAAGAAATTCCCTCGGACATCGTCGTAGAGTTCTCGTTGGAAAGTTGACACGGAAAAGTTAGTGCATTCCCATAGGATATTCTCAGAAGTCTGTTCAGGCTTATCACAAAGCTGACATGAGGACGAATCGGATAAGTGAAAACGAAAGAGATAACTTTTGAAACTTCCGTGTCCAGTAAGGAATTTCGTGGTCAAATAATCGGGAACAATCCACGAGGATAAAATTCAAGTCCTCACATCGGGAATAAAAATACTGTAAAAATATAATTATAACCGTCAACAACTATAATAATTATGATCCACATTATATAATATTACACATGCACCCATTATTATATTATGATGACATGAATCAGAGAGTTGGCGAAATCGAGTTTGTGACTAAGCTTCCACATTGTTATTTTTTTTATAGTTTATATTTATCTAAAGGTAAGCTGTTAAATAATAGTGGTGCAAGAATACCAAATTGGTGCTGTGATAGGGTTGTATTGACTATTGGGATCTGGAAGTTGGGAATGACTGAGGCTCGTGACATGTAGACATTATTAGTACTTACATTTATGTATTAAATATTTTATCTTTAGATATTAAGAACATTAATGTATTAATGTTCTTAATATCTAAAGGTAATCTGTTGAACATTAGTGGTGTAAGAATATCAAATTGGTGCTTTGATAGGGTAGTATTGACTATTGACATCTGGAAGTTGTTGAAGTTACATACATAAGTGTCGTATAATACCTATAATAATTTTATAACAAACCTATAAAGAATTTGATTGATTATAGTTCAACAATTTATAAATTATTCATAAAAGTATGTTTGATGTTAAATTATACATTTTATAGAAAAATTAACATAAACAATATAAAGTAAGTTTTCTGTACTGACAAAGTGAATCAATTTTGATAAAAATTACATCTGTATTAATGGTTTGAACTTTTTGGTTAATTGGGTGTATCTTTGATAACTGCTATTGCTTATTAGATTCCATTTTCCATTCTTTCATTTTTTACGTTCGGTGTAATACTCATAATAATTATGATAGGCTTCGGGTGTTTTGAAAGCTGTTAAGTTAATTAACTATTCCAGGCTACTTAAGAAATTAACTGGATAAGCAATGGGATTAAAAGTGTGACTGGAAAAGAAGCGGAAATTATCTCCTGCGTGAACGGTAATTTTGAATACGCTCTTCTCATTGGTTGATTTGATACCCATATACGCAATTGAATGGAAACAAAAAAGATCGATAAAAATACGCAATTAAATTGTTTGCAATCGATTATATTGTATTTTGAATATTTTATATATTTATATACTTTATGTACAAGTACACAAAAGCGGGTTTATTGACATAAAGTAATATCTTTCAACCAACATAGGCAACGTGAAGTCCCTTAAGTTAAATTACAATAGTAGGTATATGTATAGTGAGAAATAAAGAAAAAAATAATCATAACACTAATCAAAGTAATAAGGAAAAGAAAGCGGGTACGGAAGAATATGGAAGAAATATTCTGGAACAATTTGATAGATAAAGTTTTTTTAATTTACTTTTCAAGGCCGTATTAGACTTGGTCACCAAGCGACGTTACCGGTGACGTCGTCTGGTGACCAAGTCTAATACGGCCCTAAATATTTGTATGAATTGAGACGACGCACCTTCATCGCTAAGTCCATCCCATTGTATAGCTGATTGTACTTGAAAATAAGAGCTGAAAACTTGTAATGTGAATGAGAATAACTAGTGTGGCACGATCAGCACATCTAAGGGGTAGGCCGTGATTTGATTGGAAAACGAATTGCGATAAATAGGAGTTATAAATAATTTTATAAAGTTATAGCAAGGATCTTTCAGAATTTTTCAATAGAATCATACACTCGACAAAAATCCCAGAGGAGTGGAGGACTAGCATTACAGTACCAATATTTAAAAAAGGCCAAAAGACAAAACCAGAGAACTATAGAGGTATATCCCTATTGTGCTCAACACTAAAACTGTTCACACAAATCATTAAGACAAGACTAGAAACACATATTACCCTAAGAGAAGAACAACAAGGTTTTAGAAGGAACCGATCCACTACAGATGCCATATTTATCGTAAGACAGATAAAAGAGAAGGCAATTGAATACCAAACTCCTGCCTTTGTCTGCTTTGTGGATTTAATGAAGGCCTTCGATAGAGTACAACTCAAGGATATTATTAATATGTTGGTAGCTAAGGATCTACCTCCAGAATTAATAAACATCATAAGAGATATAAATTTGGGAAGCAGTACAAAGATAAGAAACGACAGTGAATTAAGCAATTCAATCCCTATAATGACAGGTGTCCGACAAGGAGATAGTCTAAGCCCATTCCTGTTTAATCTAATAATGGATGAACTAATCAAGGAAATTAAATCGCCCCAGCTTGGGTACAGAATGGGGAAGGAAATTGTTAATGTAATTTGCTATGCCGACGACGCTATTATAGTAGCCGAAACTAACAATGACCTACAGACAATGCTGAACAGGTTACATAGCACCTGCAAACAATACAACATGGCAATTTCAATTAATAAGACTAAATGTATGACATTCTCAAAAACACACATAGCATGCAATCTGACTATAGACAACAACCCAATTGAACAGGTTAATACCTTTAGATACCTAGGAATTGACATAACAGAAGATGCTGACCTCTGTGAAGAAATTCAGAGCCAAGTCAATAAGGAAGCTGCAGTCTCGGGCGCCCTAAAATCCATTATTTGGAAAAATGAGGATATGGCCATTAAAAGCAAAGTGAGAATCTACAAAGCATGCGTAAGACCAGTGATGACATACGGTATAGAGGCACGAGCAGACACAGTCAGAAGCAAACAAATGTTGAGGACTTCAGAAATGAGGACATTGAGAGCAATTGCAGGCAAAACCTTGAGAGACCGAGTGAGGAACTCCAGAATAAGGGAACTATGTGAGGTTGACGATATCATCAGATGGAGCAGGCAGCGGAGGAGGGACTGGTATGGTCATGTCCAAAGGATGGACAGCACCAGACTTCATCATATCGTGCTTCACTATCAGCCTCACGGAACCCGCCCTCGCGGTAGACCGCCAAAAAGATGGAGGGATAGCTGGGGGTCCACTTCGCAGGAAGAGCAGGCCTCTTAAAAAACAGACCTGAAGGTCTACTCAAAAGAAGAAGAAGAAGAAGATAGCAAGGATCGAGGAGGCAGCCCCTCTGGCTTGCCTTTATATTCATTTGTCCTCACCACAAACAGACAGTTATCCTTGCGCCTCCGTCAAATAAATATGTAATCAGAACACGCATTATTATTTCGCTCCACTAAATAGGTAGTCTTAATATGACTCGAATACCTATAGTGGTGACCCCGACGTGATATACTTATCTATAAAGTAATGACAGTAGGAGAATGTTGCAACGATCCTGTATCTTATATTATATGATTGCTTATATAATCCCATGACTCAGCCTGAAGGACTCAGTGGGTTGGGTACCTATCTGACTCCTGAGCGTAAGGTCCCGGGTTTGATTCCCAGTGGAGACACAGTTTTTTAATTGTGTTTTCAGTCTGGTTCTGTGAGACGATGAATATCGTAAGTCTCTAGAATGTGACAACTTGTTATTGGGTGCATGTTAAATTAATATTAGACATAGTACATGTTAGTTGCCCGAGAAGCAATATTAAATAAATAAATAAATAAATACCCGATGTATCACTAGGAGTGGACCATCCGAAGCAGGTTGGTAGGAGACCTAAATACCTATCGTTTTAACCCCTTTGTTTGGTCAGCGATATAGGGTGGTTCAAAGTTTATTTAGACTTAGGTGAAATTTGTATAGAAATCGGATATCAGATGAAACTACATCACTGTAGTTAATTATTTGGTCTACGATCATGATTTTATTTCTGAGAATATTTTAATAGTGATCTTTATGTATGTAAAACAATACCGCTGTGAGTCAGCACCCAATAACTATTTAAAATAAAGGATCTTATTAAAACATTTTGCAAGCCTGAATTTTTCTCTATCTTATAAGAGCTTTAAATATAATTTCACATCAGTTTTTTCCCACAACTTACCATAATAACTACTACCATTCATAGAGAGCTAGCCCAGTCATTCGGCTTGTGCGAGAGGATCATGTTGAAATTAAAACTCGATATATTTCCTTTAAGACAGAGACTTGTTAAATGGGTGACAAAGATTGTATATGAATTATTTTTTGTAGTTGTAGTGGTTTTGTACTATGTGGAATTGTTGTACTTTTTTCAAATTATGAACTAAAATAACACATTTTGTGTTTTAGTTCTATTATTTTTCAATCGTTCACCGTCCTAGTTTGCCTTCGTTACGTTCGTCTACTTGTTATTTACACATGCATCGATATATGAATATGGTTAGGAGATATTGCCATCAGGCAACAAATCCGCAATTGTGCACCATTATGCATAAGTTGTGTACATAAAGATTCAATTAAATATAACAAAACATTTTGTAAATATTGTCTCGTAAGGTTAAATATAAGGTAATTTTATCTCGTAAGGTTATAAGATAAATTTGGTTGAGTTGATGGCATAACGGTAATGCGCTGGTATTGCGATCCAGTAGATCAGGATTATAATCCTGCCTCTACCGATTTCATTAGTTCACCTATGGCTCAAACACTGGATTATTTATGATGTATGAAGATGTAAACCTATGTTGGCACTTGTTCAAAAGACATACCTATTCATCGATAAATATAAGGTTTATAGAACCTTCAAGTATCTTTACTGAGAAAAGAATATTTATTAAATTCATGTGCAATAATGTGGGTGGGTTTATTTCTTCCAACAAAGCAAAGTGAGGGCATAAATCGTGTTTTGATAGGTACACTAACTTTATAACAAAAAAACAAACTTAAAGACAAATTAAATGTAAAATCATAGCAACAAAGAAATGAAAGACATAGAGGTTGTTAGGGGAGAGAGATTATGTAGAAGGAGTGACAACAAAGAGTTATTATTTAACAGATTTTTAATTATCTCAATAGAGACGAAGTTGGAATATTTATTGTAGGAGAACCGGGAAATCAAGGCACCTACAGGGCTTACGACCTGTCATCGGCTGGTTTACGTGATCACTTTATGCGCTTGCGCAACGTTCACCAATTATGCCTTTTTAATGAGATCCCTATCAATTCAATTTTGAAAGTTCTATATATTGTAATACTGAAATTCTTTTCGCTTGAAAATAAGGAATTTTTACTACAGCCATCTATGGGTGAAATTATGAACAACAATCTTATTATTTTTTATTTATTTTGTTGGAACGCCATCTATTGAGAGAATTGGTTTTTTGTAAATAATGAAAGCTACAATTCTAAAGCTACAAAGAGTTATTAGATATTGGTATAACAGATTTACAGTCTGATTCATAATAATTTATGTTAGGTTTAAAACAGTGTATGTATAACAACAGTACTGAAAATTACTATTCATAATAGCATATACATATAAGGCAATAATGCTATATAACGGCTACATTACGCCTATATAGATAAACACGGTCCCATGTTGTTTTAACAGCAATATACATAAGAAGAGTATAGGGACCGAATATTTCCATGATTCCCGAATGTTGCCGATGGTCGCATTGTATGTCAATCATTTTTGACATTTGTGAAGCAACGTGAATATTTGTTACCTATCTATTTCAGTTCATAAATTAATAAAACAACAAATAATTATGAAATCGGTCAAACGTATTGTTTCGCGTCTTAATATCACGTAAACGAATTACAAATAATATTTGTCATAACCACTGACAGATAATTTGAGAAGGCTATATTAATTTATGGTAACCCACTGTTTAATTATTGCTCCAGTTTTCGCAACAGTTTTTCATATTATAAATATGTATCTAAATAATGATATTCACGAAATAAAATATGAAAATAAAGCCCTAAGACTATAAGGAACGTTGTATTTTTTTTTTCAAAACCGACAAATGTCAAATCACCGGAAAAACATGAATGAATTGCGACGTTGTCAGCTCAAATAGTAACATAGCAACGTTATTGTTATATTGCTATATAAATGTTATTATGAATAGTCAAGAATATAAGTGCTTATAATGTGTTTTAGCTATATAATGTTTTTACCACAGTATAAGGAAATATTATGAATAAGACTGTTAGTCTTTTATACAAAGTCGAATCGATCGAGACGTTGTAACATCATCACTTAAGGTGTTACATAGTCTTGCTGATTGCGATCAAAGGAGGAACTGAGAAATTCACTTGAATTAATGGGAATAGCAAGTGTGGTACGATCAGCAGATCAAAAAAGGCAGACCATGATTTGACATATTTCTAAAGATATTGTGTTGAATTAGTGTTATTAATCATATCAAACAGTAGGTATAATAAGTAAATATATATATATATATATATGTATATATATATATATATATATATATATATATATATATATATATATATATATATATATATATGTATATATATATATATATATATATATATATATATATATATATATATATATATATATATATATATATATATATATATATATATATATATATATATATATATATATATATATATATATATATATATATATATATATATATATATATATATATATATATATATATATATATATATATATATATATATATATATATATATATATATATATATATATATATATATATATATATATATATATATATATATATATATAGGTATATATATATATATATATATATATATATATATATATATATATATATATATATATATATATATATATATATATATATATATATATATATATATATATATATATATATATATATATATATATATATATATATATATATATATATATATATATATATATATATATATATATATATATATATATATATATATATATATATATATATATATATATATATATATATATATATATATATATATATATATATATATATATATATATATATATATATATATATATATATATATATATATATATATATATATATATATATATATATATATATATATATATATATATATATATATATATATATATATATATATATATATATATATATATATATATATATATATGTTATATTTGATGTTTTCACGGGTGGAATATGTTATAATATTTTTATCTCGGTTTTCCCGTGTCAGTAGGTCTTGACTAAGACCATTTGTCTTCCGACGTTTCGCCTGAATATCACCAGGCATTTTCAAGGACTTAACGAAAAGCACGCGCGCGACACACGTCTACTCACACTGAAAGCTCACCGTCAAGTGACTCGTAGCGTACAAGATGGCCGCTTATGTCAAATATTGTTAGCGCGACGTGATTGGCTCCTTGTGACACGCCCACCTGCTGTCGTGTTCGTTGGTAATAATATTTTATCATTATTTTTGTGTTGTGATTTATTGTTAATTTTAGTTGTGACATTAATATTATTATTGTTGTGTTTTGGGGTTATTTTCGCTATGGTATTATTAATATTATTATTGTATTGTTTGTCATATAAAATGTTCTTCCAGGTACTAGGCAAACGAACTCCGTCGTCCCGATTGTTCATTATATCCCTTCTCTTATATATTTCTATAGCTTCCCTGTAAATTCTGAGAGGTTCACTGTTTAAACTTGCTATTATTTTTGAATGGTCAAAATCTATTGTATGTCCTTCTGTGAGCGAGTGTTGTACAAGTGAGGATGTAAGTTTTTTGTTTCTCATGTCGACTCTGTGCTCCGCTATTCGTGCTTCAACTTTTCGATTGGTTCTTCCTACATAAGTCTTATTGCACGATCCGCACGGTATTTCATATACTCCATGAGCTTCAAGTGGAATGATGTCTTTCGGGTTTCTTAGAAAGGTTGATATTTTATTTGTTGTGCTGAAAACGGTACGTATGTTATTTTTGTTTAATAGACGGCTGATTTTATCGGTGACGCCTTTGATATATGGTAGTCGGGCTGTTGATAATGGTGTTTCATTGGATTTTTCTTTCACTGTTTTTGGACTCTTTAATGCTTTGTTTATTATATAGTCTGAGAAACCATTACAACGTAGAGCATTTTTCGTGTATTCTAATTCTTGTTTTTTATGCTCGTGGTCTGCAATTCTTTTTGATCTTGTTATTAGTGTTTTTGCGACTGAGCATATTTGTGCGGGGTGATGATTGGACGTTGCGTGTAGGTATCTATCGGTGTGTGTGGGCTTTCTATATACTGTGTGCCCCAGTTTACCGTTTGCTTTTTTTAACACTAAAACGTCTAAGAAAGGTATTTGTCTGTTATTTTCCTTCTCCATTGTAAACTTTATATCTTTATGAATGCTGTTAATAGTGTTCAAAAAATTATTTAATTCTTCTTCTACATACAAGCAACCCAATCACGTATCTTGAGAAAACCACGAAAACTAAAATAATGGAAACAAAACTTAGTGATGATATCAAGAATATATATATATATATATATATATATATATATATATATATATATATATATATATATATATATATATATATATATATATATATATATATATATATATATATATATATATATATATATATATATATATATATATATATATATATATATATATATATATATATATGTTATAATATTTTTATCTCGGTTTTCCCGTGTCAGTAGGTCTTGACTAAGACCATTTGTCTTCCGACGTTTCGCCTGAATATCACCAGGCATTTTCAAGGACTTAACGAAAAGCACGCGCGCGACACACGTCTACTCACACTGAAAGCTCACCGTCAAGTCAGTGTGAGTAGACGTGTGTCGCGCGCGTGCTTTTCGTTAAGTCCTTGAAAATGCCTGGTGATATTCAGGCGAAACGTCGGAAGACAAATGGTCTTAGTCAAGACCTACTGACACGGGAAAACCGAGATAAAAATATTATAACATATTTCACCCGTGAAAACATCAAATATAACATATATATATATATATATATATATATATATATATATATATATATATATATATATATATATATATATATATATATATATATATATATATATATATATATATATATATATATATATATATATATATATATATATATATATATATATATATATATATATATATATATATATATATATATATATATATATATATATATATATATATATATATATATATATATATATATATATTGACGTTGACTTAGGTCAGCGAAGATTTCGATTAGGGGAAACATGATTTTAAAACCGAGATTGTGTTAATAAAAATCTTCGAAAACATAATCATGGATTTCAATATTTTTTTTCAGTGTTTCTACTAGGGAATGAATTGAAATTTTGAAAGAAACGAATTTTGTTTCCAAAATGTGGATGGATGTATTTTCTGTGCATTAGTGTTGAAATTTTATATTTCTGTAGTTAAAATTAGTTGGCTCAAAGAATTAGACAAAGGAATGATAGATGGACGCATTTAAATGTAACGTTTTGCTGAATCGGTTCAGAAAGTTTTAACAAACACAAAGTTTTAATGTATAAATCTATTTTTGATTTTCACGTTAGCGGAATAGGAATGGATGTGAGTTGGTAGATTCATACCTACACATGTACATACCTTTCATAATATTATACCTACGGGTGGAAAAAAACTTACAATTGTTATTTCTATGGTCTAGAAATGGGCTGAACAAACAAAATTAATGGCTTCAAATAAATAAGAACTAGTATTACAACATAAATAAATCGCATAAATATTATTCCACAAAAACGCACTAAAGTAATAAATTATTTTTAACTGTGTTATCGACAAATACCCATGAAGATACTTATACAATATACATATAAGTTTCTAGATTTCTTCTATTGATTTTAGTGAAATTTAACTCATTATAGACGATTTATATATGTATAGACATATCAGAGAAATGATCTTCCTACGAGAATCCTGTTTGATGCATATAATATGTATCTTATGTAGATTATATGGTGGCAGAGCGATTAGCTTGAAATTCAGTAGTTGCGAGTTCTAATCCTACCTCGGCCGCTTACATTTTGCTTTAATTAGGAAATGTATGATGATGTATATTATTATGTAAGTACCTACTTGCTACGAGGATACATAATTTTTTTCAGAAAAAAAATAATGTACCAAGATGACAAAAAAAGATTTCTTATTCTAATCTCTGTATTTAAATCTAGGCCGTGATTTTTTTAAAATTAATCTTATGCCGTTCCGTAACTATGCAAAATCGGGAAAAATGGGATAAATCGGGAAAAACAATCCAATAGGTCGAATTTGTCGACAATATAATTCGCTATGCTCATAACACGTGGTTTGTGTAGATATTTTAATAGCTCATTGAAATCCTGCAAACAAAACATAATATCAAACATAATAATATAGGTACATATAAAGATTAGCCTTTCTTACCATCTCAAATTTTCATTATAGGAACTGTAACACCATAACATTCTGTGATATTTTAACCGTTGCAACACCAATCAATTACATCTACCTATATACTAATTGTTTTAATAATTTTATGTGTATGTATAGTGACGTTTTTGACATGTTAATATGAAGCAAGCTGTGGATGCGCTTAATTGGAGGGTTAATGAGATTGTTTTATTAATATATTTTGTATATATGTATTTTTAATTCTCTGTGCGTGACCCTTAATAAAAAAAATACAGAAAATATACGTACCTACTAACTTGTACATGAATACAGATTAAGACTGATTTTTTGTACGTTTGACCAAGACCGAATCGACCAAGAATACTGATGTGTTGGTTGTGATGAGCAAGTCTTGGAGTCTTGGAGTCGCTCCAAGAGCATGTGTCGCATTTTAGATGGGTGATGGCAGAGCTGATTAGGTCGCGAGTTCGAATCTTGCCACGAGCGATTTCGTTCACCTATGGCACAAGCATTTATGCTAAATTTAGGTAATTGATGAGGATGTATATGAACATGTTTCAAGGACAAATTCATTCTTTAAAAAAAACAAAAAAAACATAAAAGATCAAGACCAGGAGGCGCCACCAAGAGTTTCAAAAGACTTTATTGCAAGATTCTTGTTTAAAATAATTTATTTTTTATAAAAAAAGTAGACAACTAACTACGTAATATCGACATTATACTATAAATTATTTTATAAGTTATATTTCAATGTAATAAATTAATTAGAAAATTATCTAATCAATGTAAAAGTTGTAAGACCCGCAAGGCTTGCAAGACCAAGACTAAGACCACGTCTGTAAATGTATGTAGTTATTACAAGATATTGGACCTTATATATAGCAACACTAATACCACTACAATAAATCGGATATCGGATATATTTAAAAGTAAAATTAAGAATTCTGAAATCATACGGATGTAAGTAAGTTATGTATGATCATGAATTTTGCAAGCATTTATGATGAAATGTCCGTCAATTATAATTGAAGTTTTATGTTGGGTCCTTTTTGGTCAATTCTCTAAAGCTTATGTAGGTATTTCTGGAAATCGAGCTTGCTTTTTACAAAACGCGACTGGCATAACAATAGTGAACCAGCATCCATAACACGCCTTTCAAAGTAAATTCAGAACGTTGGTTGCATAACAAATGCACGAAATTTATTACAATGTTTAAAATACGTTGGAAAAGTAAAAAAGAATATAAAAATAGAAGAAGTTTCTCGGGAACGTCAAAGGTTTATTGCGAGGAAGAAAATATTAAGGTATTTACTTACAGAATACAAGAAGGTAAAAGACTTTTGTACCTACCGACAATTTCTACAACAAAATTAAGTAAAATAAGAAGTACGGTTGTGTCGTACGTTTGTTCATGAACGATAATAACAGCGTTTGCGGGAATTTTATGTATTCAAATTATCCTTTACCTTCCATCGTATTATTTTTTTTTAATATTCAATTAGGTACTAAGTTTGAATCAAACCTACCTTCGCCTGAATATAGCGCGTTAACCTTATTTTTAATACAATATTATTATATAAGTAGGTATATAACTATATATGTAATATGTAGGTACATATTAAAATGAATCTATTAAAAAGGATCTCTAGTAAATTTACGTAAATGGTCGATTTGTGAACATATATGTATCTCAAAAACTGCTTTCAAACTCATCGGGTACCTATTTAGTATATAAAAAAGGTATTTCTACATGCTGCTAATGATATTTTAATATAGTATTACTACACCATACTAATGTAACAATAATAATTGTACGATACTTACATATAAACAAATATCTATCGGATAATACCTACATGATTTTTTCTTCCTCTCCTTATATGAACTAACTTTCCTATCATTACTATGAACTAACTCTTCTTATATTCAATCACTTAATGCCTTTTTTTAGTTTTCTTCTTTATCTTAATTGGGTATCTTAATTTTTTCTTGTTGTCGTGTCATTGTGCCTTATTGCCAAAGTACACATTGAATTGAACACTAACCTTAACTCAGGTTAGCTGGATGAAATTGCCGTTTGGCAATTAACACGCCAGTGTATAAATTATATGTACAAGAAGTTACACAAATAAATATTAAAAAATAAGTTGTATATAAATTAACTTTACCTTGTAATTACAAAATAACCTTGTAGCCTTGAAAAACATTTTCAGGGATCTGCACCCCTAGAAAACGTGTCATTTAGCTCAAGAAAAGATAACTCAATGTATGGAAGTGACAGTTTTCATGTGACTGGCAACTGTCACTTCCATACATTGAATTATCTTTCCTTGTTTCTTTTCTTGAGCTAAATTTTAAATCTTGACACGTTGTCTAGGGGGGGGCTGGAAAGATTTTTCCTCAAAAATATGGTTTTTAGAATTCGGACTCTTCTTATGGTATTCAAGCGTTTTTCAGAGTTTTGCTAGGGGCTGTTATTAGTCCCTGTAATCAGAACGGTTTGTGGTGGTAGTGGAATCCTCTTTCCTTCCATCAATGACCATGATCGATTTATTTATTACTTCTCGGGCAACTAACAGGAATATGTCAAATATTAATTTAACACGCACCCAATAACAGGTTTTCACATTCTGGAGAATCACGATATTAATCGTCCTCACAGATACAGACGGAAACACAATTATAAACTGTCTCCACCGGGAATCGATCCCGGGTACTTTGGATCAGCAATCAGATAACTATCGAACTGAGCCAAGAAGCCCGACTATACTAGTGTATCAAAACATTTTTTTTTGAAAAGAATGAATATGTCCTTGAAACAAGTACATCCTCATACATTCCCTAAACTTAGCATAAATGCTTATACTATAGATGAATGACATCTTTCGTGCCAGGATTCGAACTCGCGACCGCTGGATTAGTTATACAGCGCGATAACCGATCAACCACCACCCATCTGTACCTACTATATATTTTTTATACTCTAAAGTATAAAAATTGATTTTGTATATTGTCGTTTAACTAATGTGTTATGGTTAAATTTCTTAAAATTTTTAATAAAAACTTAAACTTAAAATAAAAAACGTGTTTATTATCAATTCCACTATTTATTAAGAATACAACCTGCAACCGGTTTCGTGCTAAGCACATTTTCAAGTAGTAAATGTCTATAAGTTTAACGGAGTATTTATATAAAGACAAGTTAGATTTTTCCATGGATAGCATACAAATGAATCTGGAGCCAGGTTATAATTAAAACAATAAGTTTAATGTCATTTGAAATAGAAACAATTATATAAAACAAGTACACGTCTGAAGGTGAAAAAGTTATATACTTAAAACAAAATCTTTGAAAATAAGTTCATGTCTATGAACTATAAATTCTATAAAACAAGTAAATTAACTATGAAAAATGAAAAAGGTATATAAAACAATTTATTTTTATTAGAAAATTAGTTTTTTTCTATGGACCGCTGGTTGCTTAATCCTGGTATACCGTGTTGTTAAACAAAATATGGGTCTGGAACAAAATAAATTGAAATTGCAGTTTATTGTTCATAAAATAGATATATTGATATATAATAGATATATTAATAGATATATCGTTTTATCAATGGAAAAACTAGAAATATTGGATTTTTTTTATTATTTATTTAAGTCACAGTATTAATTGTTAAAACATTAATGTGTTATAGTAATTTTTTAACAGATTTTTAATTATCTCAATAGAGACGAAGTTGGAATATTTATTGTAGGAGAACCGGGAAATCAAGGCACCTACAGGGCTTACGACCTGTCATCGGCTGGTTTACGTGATCACTTTATGCGCTTGCGCAACGTTCACCAATTATGCCTTTTTAATGAGATCCCTATCAATTCAATTTTGAAAGTTCTATATATTGTAATACTGAAATTCTTTTTCGCTTGAAAATAAGGAATTTTTACTACAGCCATCTATGGGTGAAATTATGAACAACAATCTTATTATTTTTTTATTTATTTTTGTTGTAACGCCATCTATTGAGAGAATTGGTTTTTTGTAAATTATGAAAGCTACAATTCTTATATCTGAGGTGACAATGCATTTTTCGCATAGAAGTCACCCCTGAATTGCACCAGACTTATAAGGTCATTTTTGTCTTATTTACCTACTTGTACCAATGTGTAAGTAATCGAATATTTTTATTATTGCATATGCGCAAACATTGGATTTTTTACCCTGTCGGGAGTCAAATATATTTTTTAACAGATTTTTAATTATCTCAATAGAGACGAAGTTGGAATATTTATTGTAGGAGAACCGGGAAATCAAGGCACCTACAGGGCACACGACCTGTCATCAGCTGGTTTACGTGATCACTTTATGCGCTTGCGCAACGTTCACCAATTATGCCTTTTTAATGAGATCCCTATCAATTCAATTTTGAAAGTTCTATATATTGTAATACTGAAATTCTTTTTCGCTTGAAAATAAGGAATTTTTACTACAGCCATCTATGGGTGAAATTATGAACAACAATCTTATTATTTTTTTATTTATTTTTGTTGTAACGCCATCTATTGAGAGAATTGGTTTTTTGTAAATTATGAAAGCTACAATTCTTATATCTGAGGTGACAATGCATTTTTCGCATAGAAGTCACCCCTGAATTGCACCAGACTTATAAGGTCATTTTTGTCTTATTTACCTACTTGTACCAATGTGTAAGTAATCGAATATTTTTATTATTGCATATGCGCAAACATTGGATTTTTTACCCTGTCGGGAGTCAAAGATATTTTTTAACAGATTTTTAATTATCTCAATAGAGACGAAGTTGGAATATTTATTGTAGGAGAACCGGGAAATCAAGGCACCTACAGGGCACACGACCTGTCATCAGCTGGTTTACGTGATCACTTTATGCGCTTGCGCAACGTTCACCAATTATGCCTTTTTAATGAGATCCCTATCAATTCAATTTTGAAAGTTCTATATATTGTAATACTGAAATTCTTTTTCGCTTGAAAATAAGGAATTTTTACTACAGCCATCTATGGGTGAAATTATGAACAACAATCTTATTATTTTTTTAGGTTAGGTTACACTATAAATGGATTGGCGCGAACCAGCGTCAGAATTTCACGGCTGCCAAAGAGATAAATATGAAATTACCCGGTGTTGTATAACCGGATTGGATGATTGATTCATGATTCACCACCGTGTAATATTAGACGTGACACATACGGTAATCAATAATCACTGATTTGTTAATAATCTCTCATTTGTCAACACACGATCTACATTAAAATTGATAGTTTTTTTTCATTAAATCGCTCGCGCTCCTTATTAATAAAATTTAGTGATATATTTTGATTCCATTTTATGGTCCGAATTAGTCTCATTAATAATGATATACAAAAATAGTAGATGAGATACATACTTATTTATAAATAAATTCGGTATAAAAAAGATAGGCTCATGCCTCACTTAATTATTACCGCACTTTAGTTGCATGCAAGATGTGAAGGACCAACCAGATATATTATTTTATAGGGAGATTTATTTATATTATTTTATTTACAGGATAACATACGAAGACTAAGCGGGAAAAACAAGGAATGTCATTTTTTTTGTCAAATTGAGTTAATTATGCCATTTGGTAGCTATTGTAGGAAAGTATCCCCTAAACAATTTATATTTAACAAAAAAAAGATGGATCATAGCTAAAAAGCTTGTTAAAGTTTTAAAAGACTTGTTAAAAACAAGGAACGCCAATGATTAATTTGAATGAACAAGGAATGTCCGTGCGTAATTAAAAAGATTAGCTAGAAATGATCCGAGCTTCGTAGCAATAACCATGGACTACCAAAAAAATGTATCTTTGCCAAAAATTAGTACAAACGATGTGTACTATAAAAGGCAGCTATCGATGTACACATTTAATGTACACGTACTTTCTAATGGAAAATCTGTATTTTATACATATCCAGAAACAGTTGCAAAGAAAGGTTCGAATGAAGTAATATCATTCCTATATAATTATATTATTAACTATTTAGATTCTGGCGTGAAAACTTTAAAGATATTTTGTGTACAATATGTTCCAATTTATTTACTTTTTAGTACATAAAGTGAAACGTCTTGATAAGGTTTCAATAACATTTCCGATTCGGGGGCACTCGTATATGGAATGTGACAAAAATTTTGGACTTGTAAAACTTAAAACCAGAATTGAAACTCCTACCAACTTTTGTGACCTGTTACTTTATACCAGAAACAAGCCAGAACCATTTACTGTAATTTATAAACGCAGAAGAAGATCCATCAATAATTAGGAACTGGAATACGTTTTTCGAGACTTTATAAGAAATCTTATGCAATTAAAATTCAAGATATAAGACAAATATATTCATCAGCAGACCAAAACGATTTCTTATTCACCGCTCAAATTACAATGGACCACATACAAAATCAGCCTTTACCATGGGGAAGCAGAAAAGTTGTTCAAAACTACCACAAGACAACAAGATATGGAATATTACCTTCCAGATAAACTATATGATGGTATAGGTTTAAAGATCAAAATTTTTTTTTCAACATAATATGTAAAACTTATTAATTATTATTATACTAGCTTTTATGTCCCGCCGTTGGCCAAAAATGTAAAATTGTGAAAGAAAAATCAATCGTTTTTATAATATTGTCACCCAATTATTTTGCAATATCAGACTATGAAAAGTGGTTTGAAATTTGATTGAGTTTAAGTATTGTAAAATGTTCAAGTGATGGCCACAACCCATTCTTTTTTATATATTGCTATAAAGTGTGAATGAAGTATAATATTTTTACAATTTCTGCTCGCATGGACTATGCGTAATGGTTTTAAATATGACTGTTTATCAACGTTGTAAAGAGATTGGTTTGGCCACAACCCCCATTTTTAAATATTATCATCGAAAACAAATTGTAATGTGTACCTATTGAAAATTTAGTAATTTTGGATGTTGGGATGTGGTTAAAATTTGATTAAACAAACTTAGGTACTGAAAAGATCTAGTATTGGTCACATCCCATTCGTTTTTAAATTTTTTCATCAAGTGTGCATTATATTTTTGCTCAATTTGACTGAAAGTCTTCATTAACGAAGAAGAAGAAGACTTGAACTATAGTAAATAGTTTTTAATTTGAATATAAATGTTGTGAAGAGTTCAGTAATGGCCACAACCCCCATTCTTTAAATATTAGGTGTTGAAAATTATTCAAAATAGGATGATATAAATGGTTTAAATTTAATTAAACAAAGTATTGAAAAGATTCTAGTGCAGGTTATATCGTCACATCCCATATCCCATTCATTTCATATGTATTTTCATCAAGTGTGCATATCGTTAATAATATTTCTGCACAATAGACTATTAGACTTAAAACTAACCCAAAAGACTAAATAAAAAAGAGAAAAATAAGTATAAGACTATAAGAAATAGTTTGTATAAAAAACTATTCCAATGGTCTACATAAAATAAGTAAAAATACATATACCTAATAGAAGAATTAGACTATTGGAAATAGATTGTATAAAAGCTCACCCAAAGGTCTACAAAAAAGAAGAAGAAGAATATTTAGACTATTGGAAATAGTTTGTATAAATACTGACCAAAAGGTCTACATAAAAGAAAATGAATAAGACTATTGGAAATAGTTTGTTTTAAAACTCTCCCAAAAGTCTACGTACTTAAATGAAGAAGAATAATAATTAGACTAAAGGAAATAATTTTTATAAAAAAATGACCCAAATGTATACATAAAAGAAGAAGAAGATGAATTAGACAATAGGAAATAGTTTGTATAAAAACTGCCCTAAAGGTCTACATAAAATTAAGAAGAAAAAGAATTAGACTCCAGGACCCGCCGCTTCAGGCCCTTCAGTACCTCCCGTCCCTTTAATCCCTCATTACGTCCCTTCCCATCAGGCCCTTCAGTACCTTCCGTCCCTTCAGGCAGTTTTATACCTCCCGTCTCTTCAGGCCCTTTAGTGCCTCCCTTCCCTTCATTACATCCCGTCCCATCAGTCGGTTAAGAAATGTTTAAATCCAGAAACCATCCTGGAAGAACCGCGAAGAGATGAAAGAACCTTCTTTTCCCAGGATGCTCTACTTAATAGGTAAAATGACTAAATACACGAAGAAGAAGAAAAAAGTTTAAACCCAGATACCTGCGAAGAGATGGAAGGACAGTTGGACCTTCTTCTCCCAGGATTCTCCAACTTCATAGGTAAAATGACCAAAATTACACGATGAAGATGAAGAAGAAGAAATAAGTTTAAATCCAGATACCTGCGAAGAGATGGAAGGAAAATTGGACATTCTTCTCCCAGGTTAGTCCACCTTCAAAGGTAAAATGACCAAATAGACGATGAAGAAGAAGAAGAAAAAAGTTTAAATCCAGAAACCTGCGAAGAGATGGAAGGAAAATTGGACCTTCATCTCCCAGGATAGTTCATCTTCATAGGTAAGATGACCAAGTACACGTTGAAGAAAAAGAAGAAAAAAGTTTATATGCAGAACCCGTCCTGGAAGACCTGTGAAGAGATGGAGGGACAGTCGGACCTTCTTTTCCCAGGATACTCCCCCTTCATAGGTAAAACGACCAAATACACGAAGAAGAAGAAGAATAAGAAAAAAGTTTAAATCCAAAAACCATCCTGGGCATACGCTCGACAATTCACCAAAGTTTCATTATAATCGGACAAACGGTTGATAAATAAATAAATAAAATAATTTTCCTATAGGAAATCAGTATAGGTATATTATTGTTGATTTGTAAGTAAATAGTATTAGGTAGGTACCTACCTACAACAACCTTCTAAATAAATTCGATTCCTAACAAATTTTATTTGAATATCACATTCTTTCTGTAGCCATGGAAACGATTCGAACACGTAAGTAATATCGAATGGTTCGGATACATTTTTTGAATATGTAGGTACCTACATTGGTTTGTTCGATGCCATAAAAATGAAAATTGTCAGAAAAATCAAATATTATTTACAAATTATGCAATTTTATTATGCCTATATCTTTACTAATAAATAACACATTTTTACAATATATGTCTTAAAACTTGCCGTAATGTCTTGTGTTTCATTTTATTATTTCATAATTACATTTATTTCAAAGGTTTATTATTTTCAAGAACATATTCATTCGGTGGGAAAATGAAATATTGTATGAAAAGATATTAAAATGGCGGCGTTTATGTACAAAAGGCTTACTTTAAAAATAAGTTAAACATTATAATTATACCAAATATTCACCATGTTTTTCACTTAAACGCTAAGTTATACTTCAAAATATATTTTTTTTGTGTAAATACCTACTTCTAACTTTTAAACTAACAGATATTTGCGTGCAAAATGTACACTTTTTTGACAGATATGACTTGGAAAATTTTGTATGAAAAAAATAATTATTTAAATATTTTTAAAATTCAGCATTTTTATCGCATTCTTTTTAGCGTGACACTGCATCAGGTATACTGGTACATGTTCGCACTTAAATTAGATTTTTAGATGCTCTTGGTTTTTCAGAAGGCGTGAGACAAACACACACACACACACATACACACACACACACATACACTAACATTTTGATTGCTTTATTACTTTAGATATTATAAAATATAAGTTGTCGGTGTATTATTCTGCCGAAGGCAAGCTGCTATATGAAGATCTACCTCATGAATAAAAAAATAATAAATAATATTGATAAAAAATAATATTGTGTATCTATTTTTAAAATATTTTTTAGTGTTTATGTTATATGAAAATTTTAATAAAAACTAAACGTACATTCAACATTTATTTATTATCCCAACCCTTTACCTGAAAAAAATGACAAAAACAAGGAATGTCTTTGACAATATTTGTTTTTGTAATTTTTGAAATGCCCACTTCTCATTTATATTGATTTATAAAACTTGATTTTTATCCTATTTAAAATTTAATTATATTTTCTTATAGTCAGTTAATGTAGCTAAAAATTCTTGAAACAAAATGATTTCAATATAATGTTCCTGGAAAATATTGACTTTGAAACTTTAAATTTCAATTGTCTCAAAACTAACTCTGAGTTACATTCCTTGTTTTTCCCGCATGGTATATAATAAATTATATAAAATAAAGCTGATTTGATTAATAATTAAGCCAATTACAGGTTGTCGCTGAAGTTATTGTAGTATATTAAGATACATTAGGAATGGTTACATATTATGGTGAGATGGTTATTTTAGAAATTATATTGATTAAGATTAATTAATTTTATAGAATGTTTATAAGAATGATTATTGCGTGTTCAAAAGGTGTAGTTAAAAACTCATCTCTCTACAATAGATACACTACAAACAATTGGGTACTTATATTTAATTCATACGGAATAAGAATGTGGAGGAAATTTTTTTTTTTTTTTTTTATTTATTTATTATACAATACATACGTTTACAAATATTTGGTACCATATATCAACATATTAATATTTCCTTTCCTAATTTAAGCTAGAAGATTGTGTTTAGGAAAGTCCGCGATACGTCAAAATCCGGCGACTGAAGAAATTCCGAATGATTTGAAAAGGAGGGTGTCATTATTAATATGTTCAGCTTGAGTTGGTAGCCATGACACGCCAGTAGTGATGTGTGGACATCATAGGGATGGTCCACCACAATTTCATGTTGCATTCCATAATTAATACATTTATGTGCATTTGTCGAACGAGAAAGAAATACGCCGCCGATATGTCAAGTCAGCATGTTTACAAAATCTTCCTTATGAGGACGCTCGCCGGTGTTGCCACGAGCCTAAAAAATATACTACTTTGACTGATTTAAATAGAATTTACATTTTGGTACATTTTGTAAATACTCTTTTGCACATCCTTAACTTATTTATACCAAAGTTCGTCTATTTCACAGAGATTTGGTGTGAGAGATAAATAATGTAATGTGAATATTCGAGAGTAAAAGAGAAAATGTGTCTTAATTTGTATTGATATTTCTTTTTCACTAATGTATTCCGTCATTCCGTGTTCTTTCTCATATACGTGTCTTTATTGTTCATTCACTTGTATGGCGTCTTGAGGAAGATTTGAAAGATTAAATACCATTGTTGAGGGAAGATACGAAAGAAGATGGCATATTACATAGTTGACGGTATTTGATAGGTATAAATTCCATTCATCTGATCGTCCTCTTATTCATTAAATTGCCAACGATGCACATTTCACATAATATACGGCCATATACCTACCTATATATTTTTTTATATAATAATATCTTAGTGAAATAAGAATGAAGTGAATTTTTAATACCGCTCTATTAGTTTTCAAATGGATCATGGAGAATTCGACGTAATGACGAATTGTACTCAATTTATCAGGCCCCGTGTATCTTATACGGTTACTCAGACAGAGATGGGCGGGTCATGTACAAGAATGCCGGAAAGACGAGTCCTCAGAAGGATTCTATATGGACATCTGGGTGGAAAAAGAAGGGTTGGAAGACCAAGGCAGAGGTGGGAGGATAATATGAGGAGGGATGCAGAACAACTTCTCCAGGTGTCCAACTGGAGGACGGCAATTGATGACAGGAGACGTTGGAGGCGCTTGCTGAAGGAGGCCAAGGCTCAATTTGGGCTGCAGCGCCATCGAAGAAGAAGAAAAAATTTACAAATGCGATGATTGAATATTTGATCGATATAAAAATATTTTTAATCATTTTTGTGGGAGAATTTAATACAATATGTATCTACCCACACCAATAACATTATATAACATATTCTAAAACAAAATATTATTCGCTAAAGTTTTGACTCGGACTTAAAACTATTCCTTTTGAAAATAATATATACTATTTGTATACAAGTGTGGGTGTTTCAACAACAACTATTCTGCCGTGATGTTTATAAAATGTACCTCCGAGATGCGACCGTCATTTGAAAATGTTCGGGATAAAGCCAAAATTCCAAAACATGCCTTAAACACTTTGGAGTTTACAAAGTAAACACTTTTTGCTGCCGATTTCGCTAAAAGTGGATTCGTTTTCTTTACAATATCCAAGGAAAGGGCAACAGTGGGTTTCCGTGTGTGTTTGATTTACCAAGTCATGAAAAAAGTTTACCAATTTAAAGATTCTATAAGTATACCTACATTAGTTAAAATGATAATCTGTATTATAGGTAATCTTTTATATCAAAATATTTGTCATTTTAAATTTTGAAAAATACTAATAATCTTCTTATTAATAATCTTCTTCTTCTTCTTCAGCCAGTTTTCATCCATTCTTGGACATAGGCCTCCCCCTTGATCCTCCACAACTCCCTGTCTTGGGCACACTGCATCCATCTCCCTCCGGCACATTTCTTGATGTCATCAGACCACCTTTCCTGGGGTCTGCCAAATAATACAAAATGACAAATAAAAATTAAAGTCACGTTAAATTGATATATCTGTTCCGTAAATAAAGCTTTTAAGAGGGCGACTGCTGCTAACGTAACTATTTTTTAAATTGAAATTGCATCATTAGTACAAAACGAATCATTTTGAAAAAAAATAACCTAGTTAGTTTGGATATTAATAAAGAAAAATATACCTATACTTTTTAATTATGTTCTGTTTATATTCTTGTAGGAAAATAATAAGCATACCCCGATTTTTGACATTTACCTTAAATTTCTAAAAAAATATAAGCTATAGAGTAATATCTTTTTTTTATTTATCAAAGAAGAACAAAATATCTGGAAAAATATTAATGCATCAGGTCAAGTAAATAAACCAAAAAAAAAACTTTTATTTCGCAATGGCGCTGACTGGAAAATACTTTTTTTAGGTTTATTTACTAAACCTGAAGCATTAATGCAACGTCACATCATATTTTTCTAGATATTTTATCTTCTTTTATTAAAAAAATATATTGAACTACGCCTTATAGTTTATTAAAAATATAAGATAAACTTTGAAAATCGGAGTTTGCAATTATTTTTCTACAAGAATGTATACAAAACATTATCAAAAAGTTAAGGTATATTTTTCTTTATTAATACCTAAACTATCTAAATTATTTTTTTCAAAACGATTTGATTAGATAAAATGATGGTATATCTAATTGAAAAATAGGTACGTTGGCAGCAGTCCCTCCCATTAAGTCAAAAATAAATTATGACATTTGTACCCTACAGTCAAATATTTTAGAGAAAAGTTATTATAAACAAAAATAAATAAGATGATATTGAATCTCGAAGAAGAATATTTTAATTTAAACCAATTTTGTTTGTATCTTTCCATTTCCAAGTGATATAAGATTATCTACCCGAATATCTCAAATTGTGAGAAAACATGAAATAAGTTTGTAAAAAAAATATATATATTGAATTATTTTACAAGGCAGAGTGTATAAATAGCTCTACAAAGGGATGGCGCCTTGTTTGCTATAAATATTCATGTTTTTTCAACGTAAAGCCTTTTTATTTGTCGCGCTTTGCATACTCCCCGTTAGTTGTTTTGTCCTACCTACACATACTAATGTACTACTCCTGGTGACAGGTTTACTTTGGAGCTTTTACCATTATAAAATGCCGGTCGGTAAAATAAGAGGGAAAACCAAATACCTACTCGATGTTGAAACATAAAACATTACAATACACACAAACACACACTCGCATGTATATATATTTATATTTACGTGTCAAAAATATGTCAACGCAAAAAAAAACGATCAAATAGTCATGTTTGATGTATTGAAAAAGACAAACACAAGTGGAATATGTATATAAATCCGACTATTATAATTATTGACACGTAAAAACATCTATGAAATTTGATTTGCCAAAAACAATTATTTTTTCACTACCACTTTTATTTAGTACCGAAGCATTCACAGAGAAATGAAGCATATTAAAGGTACAGCACTAGTCTGTCATCAGCATGACGTGCATGTTACAGCACAATATTCAATTTATAATACGAACAAATGAATTTATTTTGCAAAATTGTTTTGATTTTTTCTGTAAAATTGGTCAATTTTATCATATTGATTGAAATGTAATAAAATACGTTTGAGACAGAGCTTAAAAAAACACCGTATTATTTCAATTTATTTATAAATATAACGCCATTTTTATATATATTTTTTACGCGTAGTTTAAATAAGCCTTAAGAGGGCATATTACGCTAAATCTAGTGATACACAATATCTACGGGGACTCTCAATAGTTTGATACTTAATTTCCAAACATGCATACATACCATATATAAGAGGTAACCTGGGTGTACGCAATGTATCCTATAAGCTGATGGAGAATAGGCTGAGGTGGTTCGGGCATATCCTTAGAAAACCGCCAGAATATATAGGAAACACTGCACTGGACCATCGAGTGTCTGGCAAAAGATCCAGAGGGCGTCCCAAAAAACGATGGAAAGGCCTGGTGGCTGAGGACATGTAGGAATGTGATGTCTCTGAGGACGATGCTCAGGATAGGGCGAAGTGGAGGAGCGCAGTGAGGAGAGCGGACCCCACCACCATGTTAGATGCAAGCTAAGGAAGAGAGAGAGAGCATACATTTGGTTGGAAAAAAGGACTGACCTCCATACTATGAAATCCTTACATACATACCTACGAGTTTTGTATAGAAAACAAAATATCTTAAAATATTCAATAATTTGGATTTATGGGTCTTCAGTTTGGTACATATTCTTCAATTATACATACCATCGCCATCGACAGTTGGATCTCATGCGTTACATGCAACTATTTAATATATTTATGTAGATTTTTCGAACGAGATTACACTTCCGATATGTCAAGTTCGCATATTTACAAATCTTCCTTGTGAGGACGCCCGCAGGTGTCGTCACGAGCCTAAAATTTATATTTAAACAGAATTTACATTTTGGTTTATTTTTTAAATACGCTTCAAGTCACATTTGCTTATGACAACATCGAATGCAATGATGGATTCGCTTTTTCGCACATCCTTAGTTTTGTATAGAAAACATACCTAGGAGCCTAGTATGAACGATACGGAATCGATACTTGTCACCTAATAATTGGGAGATCCGTGGGATACCTATTACTTGTCACAAAAGTTAAAATGGTAGTATGAGCTGAGTGAATTCGTAAGTGAAATTAATTCTGTCCGATAGGAGGCGCGACGGCGCGGTGAAATTATGAAACTAACAACTTTTCAACGTTTCTTAAAAATGGCGCATTTGCATTACGTTTTGGCTTTTTTTATTGACTCGGGAAGAAAATGAAGATAATCCAAATGAATATTACATTCAACAAAACATTATGCCTCGAAGAAATGATTCGTTTATAATACCTAAATGAAACTATAATTTCGAATTGGTTGATATTGGTTTTTACTCGGTTCATTATATTCAATAATATATGAATCAATATTTTATATAAATACAATAAAAGTGCTGTGCAATTAAGACATCTAATAAACAAGAGTTTTAATAAATTAATGTCTTGACCCAATTACATAAGATGAGTAGGAAAAAGTACTTGTATGATGCAAGTTGCATTACCTACGGACGGACAGTATTTCGCGATCTATACAGTATTTTTTAATCACGTTTTAATTTAATATAATAACGGTTAAAAACATCGATCGATATAGATATATCATAAAAAGATCCAAGATAAACAAAGATCAAATATACTCAAGAAATTGAACACTTCATAATATAAACATACGATAAATAAAAAGTAATTGTGGTTATCTCCATACAAAAAAGTACATGGTGGTCACGTGATTCTTCCGGCATTTGTTGTAGAAAAAATAGATTAGGATTATGCGCCGATTGTGTATTGGTAAATTTCAAATTCAAAACAGAATTTTCGGCGCAATAAATTCGGTATAGCGGTATATTCTGTATAGATGATGCTCGGCGTTGAAAATAAACATTCTAATGATGATCGTCTTTAAAAAGTTTGCATCTAACAATGAGTATGACACAATACAATAACAACGTACTCAAGGTGGCCAATTTATAAAAAGGCGTACCTTTAAAACCAGGTCATAATAATCCTTAAGGACGGGAGGCCTTGAAAGGACGTGAGGCGTTAAAAGGACAGGCAGCTCTGGAGGGACCGGAGGTGTTGAAAGAACGGGAGTTTGAAGGGACGGGAGGCTGAAGGAACGAAGGGCACTGAAGGGACGGGAGACTCTGAAGATATGGGAGGCTCTGAAAGGACGGAAGGCGCTGAAAGGAAAGGAGGCACTGAAAGGATGGGAAGCACTGAAAGGACGGGAGGCGTTGTAAGGACGGAAGGCGCTGGAGGCACGGGAGGCGCTGAAAGAACGGGAGGCGCTGAAGGAACGGGAGGCGCTGAAGGGACGGGAGGCGCTGAAGAAACAGAAAGCGCTGAAGGACCGGGAGGTGCTAAAGGGACGGGAGGCATTGAAGGGACGGGAGGTGTATATGACAGGAGGTTGAAAGGACGGAAGGATGAAAGGCACTGAAGGGACGGGTAGCGCAGAAGGTGCGGGAGGCGTTGAAGAAACAGGAAGCTCTGAAGAAATGAGAGACGATGAAGGGAGGGGAAGCATTGAAGAGACGGGAGGCTGATAGAACGGGAAGCTGAAAGGCGCTGAAGGGACGGGAGGCGCTGAAGGAACGGGAGGTGATGAAGGGACGGGAGGCACTGAAGGGCCTGATGGGACGAAATGTACTGATGGGCTTGAAGAGACAGGAGATACATAAGAGCCTGAATAGAGGGGTAACACTAAAAGGACGGAAGGCACTGAAAGGGCGACAGACACTGAAGGAACGGGAGGCGCAGAAAGCACTGTAGGGACGGGAGGTACTGAATGTCTTGAAGGGACGGGAGGCACTGAAGGACGGGATGCATTGAGCGTAAGGGAGGCACTGAGCCGAACAGAGGCACAAAAGGGATGGGTGATACTGAAGGCACTGCAGGGAAGGGAGGTAATGAATGGCCTGATGGGATGGGAGGCTCAGAAGAGACGGGGGCGTGAAGGGACGGGGGGCGCTGAAGGGATGGGAGACGCTCAAGGGATAGGAGACGCTGCAAATACGGGGGTGCTGAAGGAACGGGAGGTGCTGAAGGGACGGGAGGTGCTGAAGGGGCGGGAGGTGATGAAGGGACGGAAGGCACTGAAGGGACGGGAGGCACTTAAGAGACGGGAAGCGCTGAAGGGATGGAGGCGCTGAAGGGGCGGGAGGCGTTAATGTGACGGGAAGCACTGAAGGGGTGGGAGGTTCTGGGAGGAGATCCTGAAGGGACGGGATGTGCTGAAGGGCCTGTTACAACGGGAGGTACTGAAGGGCTGAAGGGACGGGAGGTACTGAATGGCCTGAAGGGACGGGGGATACTGAAGGTCCTGAAGGGACGGGAGCTACTGAAAAGCCTATAGCAACGGAACTGATTGGCCTGAACGGACGGGAAGCCTTCCCTTCAGTACCTCCCGTACCTTTAATGCCGCCAGTCCCTTCAGTACCTCCCGTCCTTTCAGAGCGCATATGTAATATGTATAACCATATAAACATTACGATTTATAAGTATATACCTATGTATAATTTTCGCCAAATATCTTGAAGGATCTCCCGGTTGCGCAGAGCGCGAATTTGTGTCTTTTTGCTTCGTTGGTTTACATGCAAATCACTCACCTTCTCGACTAAAAGTTCAACATGTTTGTCTACAACTTTTATCGAATTTTTTGGTTTTATCGAATTTTTAATTTTCCCAATGGCAACACTGTAGTGCTGTACAAGTACATTTTTTTCATGTGCCCACACCACTATACAAATGACAAATTGAAATATTGGAAATGTCGATGTCGCCTCGTCATTTATCAATAATGACCAATAATGACAATAATCATTTAATTAACTAAACAAAATGTTTAGTAATACTATACGAAAAGTTTATTATATCCGCGAAAGTGTAAAAAAAGTGTATTCGTAATTGAAAAAGGTTAGTACCTATTTGTTTAATTTAAGAAACACGATATATTTTAAACGATTCCATTAAAATCATATTTTATTTGTAAAAAGTTCAGTTTAGTATTGTAAAAGTATTTACTTTTTAGTGAAATATACAATTTTAACCAACTGAACTTTAATCCTAGGAAATTTAACGATCGTAATATTTATTTTGAGTTAGGTTAGGTTCAAATGACACATTTATGTTTTGCAACATTTCCGTGAGGAATGAATTGAAATCAATTTCTCCTTTGCTGGGGATCGAACCTAGGACGCCTGCACATAATTCAAACGGTTTACCAACTGTGCTACTGCTGTCGGCAAGTCATATTTGTTCTTGTTTCAAGGACATACCCATTCCTTGAGTAAAAACAATTCTATGCCAGTCAACAGATATTATGCGTTGGTCATAATTCAGTGCTCAACTGATTTTTCTCTTTCAGAATTTAACCATCTTCAGAGAATGAACTGGGATAAGACGAGTGGAGAATCTATTCTGGGCTGATAATCTAGGGATATCTTCCGGGGAACAACAGGGACATGAAGAAAAGAAAAAGTCTGAGATCTACTCGTCAAATATGTTCAACGACATATTTTTTTTTTATGTAAGTACCTACATATTATGTTTGTGTCAAAATATTGAACATTGGCATTATTGCCATTTAATAATTCCTTCCAATCAGCCCCCCTAGACAACATGCCATTAAAGCTAAGCGTTATATCGCTAAGCGATAGAAATGTATGAAATTTGTGGCTGTCACGTGTTGTCATAGCGACCAATTTCATACATTTACTATCGCTTAGTGATATAACGCTTAGCTTAAATGACACGTTGTCTAGGCCCCCAGATACAAAGACAACATATTATGTTTTGTAAATTGTTCATATACAATTGTATAAATTAAAATGGTAAAAGAAAATCATCACAAACTAAACGAGTGGGTTGTGACCAACGCTAAACTCCTCACTAACAAGTCATTCTATAAAGTATTCAAATTTTATATGGAAAATATTTAGCATTTTCAGAAAATAAGTTTGTTTTACTATTTTTTATTTAAATATTTTATTATGAAAACTTGATATTTCTTCAATGCCATTTTATGAAGGTGATGTGCCTTTTTACCAATTTGAAAATAAAAATTTCAAATTTAAAGTTTCCTGAGCTTGGGGTCATGTTGAAATATTTGATAGTAATAAAAATTGAGAAGCACTATTCAGATATCCTTCAAAATCTAATGGGGTTTAATGAGATATACAAATTTGCAAAATTTGAAAAAAATCGAATGAGTACTTTAGTTTATAATCGATATAGTAAAATAAACATGCCGTACATAGCACACACACAGATACATTGTGATGAAACTTTCAGAATCCAATCTCAGCATGATACTAGTTGATAATCTGCAATAAAAAAAAATAGCCTTAAAAATTGTGAAATCATAACTCCCCACTATATCCTCTTGGGTTAGTGAGGAGTAAAAATACATACAAAAAAATATAAATAATGTTTATAATGAAAAAAGCATTTCATTAATAAAAACAAAATTCGCTATACTTCAAAGAGTACCTACCTATGTGTTAACAGATATTTTTTTTTTAGAAAATAAAGAGAAAGGCAATTGTGGTTTCACTTCGTCCACGAATCCAGGGCCACGAGCACAGGCGACCAGAATACCAGCCAGAATAGATGAGCCAAATGGGCTTGCGACCATGTTTGAGGGCTTAAAGGGATCCTTTATGACTTGAGTCACGCTCACCACTCAGCAACCAACCTACGATTGATACTCCACTCCCCTGCGGAACCAAATCAAATCGGACACGGATAATGCTGCTTTTACCACTCTATCCAAATTTTCTTTTATTTTACCTCTACGGAGACTTAGGTCCTTAAAATAGGAATTTAAAACTTTGCAGGCAGGCCTCTCGCCCCCACCTCTACAGCATATATATTTGTGTTAAAGCCATTTTGAACTGTTTTATGTACCAGTTCCTTGTACTTGATTAGCTTGTATTGGTGGTCTTTGGAATATTTGTGTCCCATGGAACAGTCAGCTCCACATAAATAGCTCTTTTCAATGAAAGAGAGTATATTGTCAAGTCAGGCCTAAGAGATGATTTGCAGATCTCCTTTGGAAGCCTCTCTCACAATTTCAAGCACCTTATAAATTGCAATTGAAGATGTTATATCCAAACTAAGACTATACCAGATATTCATAGATAATTCATATAAGTTATAATGAATTCAAATATTCATATGCTATAATGAATACAATTTAATATTTAACAAAAAAAATATTTACACTGTTTACAGGTTCAGATGATATGGCCACATTTTAAGATGACCAACAGTCACTGATCTAGCCCAGGATAGGCGAGATTGGCGTAGTTGAATTTAAAGGAGAGGCAATCCCAGCTAAATTGGACCACAGACAAAGCGAAGAAGACAATGCTTAATTGATTTTTTTTTATATTTTTAAATCATTGATAATACTTTCAATATACAATTCTGCTATATAACTAGCATCGTCAGAATTGATTTATCCAACTGTCGATTCGTTCATGAGAATTCAATTCTCTGAATGAATCGACATTATTAAGCCAAAATGCGTGTACGAAGGAACATTTTGTATGGCGTAGTGGACTTTTTGCATGCTAATAACACCAACTAGAGGCCTCGCAGCATATATGTTCCCATACATGGGTTTACTCAGAATTCGGAGTAGAACATTTTATGTGAGTTTTGTGTGTCTGTGTGTGTCTGTCCCCCCCCCCCTATAACTTTTGATCCCCTCAATTTACAGAGCCCAAAATTTCAAAATATATAAACACTTATAAGCATACAAAACTTTTGTACTCAGAATGGTGAATTATTGTTTCAGTCAGGGGTTATCAACTTTTGAATTTTTGGTTTATTTTTCCATATATGTCAGAAACCATAAAAGCTAGAATGCTGAAAATTGGTACAAACATAGACAAATACAAAAACTCAAATTGGTTTTTTCAAAAAAATTCTAGGGTTTGTCAAACAATTTTTTTTAAGAAAAATATTTTTTTTATGAAAAATTTATGAGTTTAACTCCTTATATTTCCAAATAATTTAAAAATATCGAAAAAATCTGAAACACCCTAACTAGATAATTTAATTTTCTATAAAAAATATTAATGTTGTATTAGCACATCTCAATTTTTTTTTAACAATTTTTGTAAACATTGAATTTAATGACGACATTGCTTCATACAATTTATATGGCAGTCGCTTACACACAATATCTAAGAAGACTTAATTGTTTAATACTAATCTCCAAACATACATACATACCATCATGCTGTTTTCATATTCTGGGTAGGATCAAAGGAATGCCCTCTATACTATCGCTATCTTGACATACATACCTACATGTGTTGTATAGAAAACCAAATATCTTAAAATATTAAATAATTTGTATTTATGGTTTTATAGTTTGGTACTTATTCTTCAACTATACATACTATCGCTATCGACAGTTGGATCATCTCATGTGTTAAATGCTACTAGTATTTGATTTAACATATCAGTCTTTTTTGAATACTGTATTAAAGTATATGTTTCTTAAACAATTAATTATATATTAAAAATGAACCACAAATATAAAAACACGATATTTGATAATATAAATTTATTATATTATTTAAATGAAATTAAAAAAAAGTACTAACATAAGAATCTAATCTCTCAGTTCTTCATTAACATAAGTTCAGTATAATACAGTGTGAGTTTTATAGAGATGAGATAACAAAGTATCATAATATTATGAACTTGCAGATTTATATTTTTCTATTTATTTTTGTTCCCAAAAAACAAATATTGTATTAATACTAAATAATTATAATACAAATAACTGATTGTCTAAAAGTATCTATTAGTCAATTTTTAGATTACAATGTTTCTGTATGAATTCATAAAAAATTCTGTATGGATGTGCATTTATATAAATTGAAATGACTAATAGAAACAGAAACTTTACAAATTTGTGGCATTGTTCAGAACACTTTAATCTGGTGAAGCAAATATCTCTTAATTATAGAATTGGTGTAAATAATAAAATAAAGTGTAGGTATTTTACAATTTTGAATTCTGCATATATTAAATTGTTTTTTGAAGAGTTTCATTTTTTTTCCTGATATATAATGATACCTACATTATTTACTTGTGTATTTTATGTTCATAAAATATATAAATCTCTACCAATCTATTAATTGAGTTTTTATTTTACGTTTGGTATGTCATAAAGAATTTCTTGAAAAGCTGTTCTTGAAATGTCAATCAGCCAATTATAATTCTTTCAATGCTCATCATCAGCAATGGTGCTACAGCCCGGTGAGGGCCTTGGCCTCCTCAAGAAACTGCCTCCATCCCGCCCTGTCGACAGCAAGTACTTTCAATGGTAGGTATGTATAAATTAATGAAGGGTGTCAAATTTGAAATTTTATAAATAGATATAGGTACCTAAGTGCTATGTCATATCACCCCGTGCAAAGTTTCACATGTTTGTACGTTCCAACTTAAGGGAAAGCATTCAAATGGTTATACCATATTTTTATTGAATGACTTCTTAACTTCCATTCCTTTTGTTTGACCATATTTATTTGTTAATGACATTTTTATTAGATTCTCATTTGTGAACCTGTCATAGGTTAGAGAACCGAGCATCACATCCTTTATTTTTGCATACATTATTCGCTTCATACATGTATGTCTATAAATTAAACTTCTTTCAGAATATAAAACACAGTCGTGTCAATGTTTTCTTGGAATCCTCTCATGCCTTTATCGGCTCTATTTTATGTCAATTTTTCTTTCATATTACTTAGCGTTTATGTAGTTTCTACTATATCTTTCAAGTAAATAATGGACTTGCAACTTCCAGAGCTCTAAATCACAGGAAAACTGCCTCCAGCTACTCGTCTTATGTTAACGGCTCATCTCATAATATTATATTATCAAACAGTTCAACAACAGATTTTACTATAGCGTCTCAGATGATCATTTTATGTGTCTTTGTTCCTATAACATTATGAGCTTCGATAAGAGACGACGAAACTTAACAGATATCATATTCCTCTACAAAATACTTATTGAACTCTCCAGAGCTAACAGAATCAATCAATTATAGAGACCCACTCGACAATTGAACTTTTCAACTTAAGCAAATGTAAAATTAACACATATAAACTCCTTTATTAATCGCAGTTGCAACTCATACAATCAGAAATACTTAACGATTGATCCATCTTACGTTAATCTTGACTGCTTCAAAAAAAAAGTAACTGCTATCCACGTTACAACAGTAAATTTATTATCATACATACACCCTCCCACAAAACCCACATACATACTTCCATATTTTACTTCATCATCCCCATACCGGTCACCGTCCTATTAGGCATAAAAAAATGCAAACTTATTTTCTGTGTTATCTGTTAACCATATTATACCGTTTAACTTTTTTTCCTTGTAATGTTTTCATAAGGTGTGGAGATAGATCACCCGTGCGTTAAAAGTACAGTGACCAAAGGACAAATAATACCTCATCATACTAAATATCAATGTATTGTGGCGATTGTATTGGCACAATTATACTTTATTTATACCTATGTATACTGAATATCTACCTACCAAATTTACTTAACTATTCTCAGCTTTTAAAATAATATAAGACATCTCTATAATTGGCTTTGATATGTGTAATGCTTTTAAGCAATTTGTGAAATAGCTGTTGAGATGAAATAAAATAAAATATTGTCTTATTGCAGTGGTTCTTAACCTGGGTTCGATCGGACCCCAGGGGTTCGGTGGAGGTCAAGAACCCCGACTTATGATTCGTGGTGACACCTTTCTTTATTATAATATAGGTATTATATTCTTGTCTCAACTGTATATTATGTCTATTTATTTATTCATCTTTCTGTACATAATATAAACAAATATATTGTACACTGGCGGGCTTATTGCTATTAGGCAATTTCTTCCAACCAACCAGATAACAAAGTATGACAAAATTGTGTAACAAAAAAAGAATAAGAGTAAAAGTAAACCTTCCTTGTCGGCCTTCGTGGCTCAGATGGTTGGGTATCAGACTACTGATCCAAAGGTCCCGGGTTCGATTCCCGGTGGAACCACAGTTTTGAATTGTGTTTTCAGTCTGAATCTGTGAGACGATTAATATCGTTAGTCTCCAGAATGTGGCAACTTGTTATTGGGTGCGTGTTAAATTAATATTTGACATAGTACCTGTTAGTTGCCCGAGAAGCAATATTAAATAAATAAATAAAAACAAAGAAAATATATATAACACTAAGATACTATTAAACAAAAAATAATAATAATTCATAACAAAAAAAGGATAGGGTAGGGACAAGGAGAGGAAATTGGGATCAGGTGTTCAGGGATAAATATTCCTTCTTTAGTTTTTTCTTGAAAATATAAAGTGAGTTAGACAACACAATTTCCGGACTAAGGCTATTCCATAATCTTTCTGGTTGTACTTCGAACAAAGAGCTGAGAAATTATGGATAGGGATGGATAGAGTTGTACGTTCAGCAGATCAGAGTCGAAGTCCATGATTGGATAAATAAGTGAATTTGCTTTTGAGGTACTGTGGCAGGTTTTGATTCGAGAGAATAATGACAAAATGTGTATATTGCGCCCCTGGCGTATCCTGGACCAACAAAGAAGAAGGTAAGATGATATAATATGATCAAATTTTTTGAACCCAAAGATGAATCAGATACATATATTCTTGTGACGTTCAAGTTTATTGAGATGCACTTCATTAGCATACATCGGCATAATCAAACAATGGAAGAAGAAATGATTGAGCTAGAGTTATTTTACAACGGAATGGAAGAAATATTTAGTACTACTTAAATGCATTGTGTTATTTAGTACTACTAAATGCATTGTGTATGGCAAATTAAGCTTCATTACTGGCATAAGTTCTTTATTAATTTTATTTCCTACTAACATTCTGTTTTTATATTCTCATTGAATAACTATGTAGGTGGATAAACATATTTTTTTAACATATTTATGTAGGTACTTATATTTATTTATTTCATTTCAGTAAACTACAGCTTTGTAAATTTGTGGTTACATATTATATGGTGCTGTTAAAATTAGTACAGGCCAATGATGTTTTCTTCTAATTAAAATAATAAAGTAGAAATAATATTTTGAATAACAATAATAAGAGAAAAATATGATTGATATAAAAAAAAACAATACAAAATAAGAATAAAATGAGGAAATAGAGGGATTATTGGTGTAAAGGAAAGAGCTTGTTTGAAGGAGTTAGGGAACTGGTTTTAAAATATCTTTATTTGTTTACGGTAAGTTTCTAAGGAGTCATGGAAAATGTCTGTGTGATTAAATTTTAGATTGTTGTCATGTTGAATTCTGTAAATATTCGAGTTATATCTGTAATTAGTATGGCAAGTAGGTAAGTAGATGAAATAAATTTTTCAAACGGGTGTGCCTGTTATAATAATATTATAGAACTAAACAATATTGCTTCACCACCATTTTTAACTCATGTTAGTTCATCGTGTAAATTTAAATCTAATGCTGTACAAATAGTTTTTTCTTTAAATTGAACATCAGACAATTTTAAAAATCGCTTATTTTGCGGCATTATATTTATATTTGTAAAGATTTTAGTTATTTTCGTTTTCCTCGTAAGTAAATCAATATGAAATAAATACGCCACATTAACCTTGACGAAACGTCAAACAACTGTGATTTGTAGATTCGACCAGCCCTCTACCAGACGAAATTATTCCGTTGACATTGCCTTAAAATCACCTGCGGAATTCGCTCATACTACCACTTTTAAGATTTTAGTGATATTTGTGTGATATGGTATGGAAATTATATACCCGAAACGCTCGTACTACGACATTGTGATTAGTCAAACCGTTTCCGTTGGGGATATGGGAGAAATCTCACTGTATCTCGTACTACGCGCCCTAATATCTTAAAATATTCAATAATTTGGATTTATGGGTCCATAGTTTGGTAATTATTCTTCAACTATACATTCTATAACTATCGACAGTTGGATTTCATGTGTTACATG
The DNA here is from genome assembly GCA_963576475.1 of Molanna angustata. NCBI lineage: Eukaryota > Metazoa > Arthropoda > Insecta > Trichoptera > Molannidae > Molanna > Molanna angustata. The sequence goes on along the minus strand of OY754964.1, from coordinate 23,771,727 downwards.
AAACTAGTTTCCTTAAAATGAGTTTGAGATTTTATATTTGTCTCTGTTTTTACAATTTTTTCAGCGATCTAGCTTTAATAGTTTTTGAGATATTTGGAAATATAACAAAAAATCGATATTCTGAGTGCAAAAGTTTTGTAGGCCTAAAAATTTATATACTTTTCTGAAATTTTGGTCGCTATGCATCAAGCGAATCAAAAGTTATAAGGGACACATACACACACACCCTCACACACAGACACACTAAATGTTCTACGCAATTCCACATATTCATAAAATATATACCGCGAAGTTGGTGTATTTTAACTTCAAAATTGAATAAAAATGAAAAATGTAGACCTGGCTAAACAAAATCCCGCGGATGTCAAGAAATTTTCTCGATCAGGGGGACAAGTCCCGCCCAACAGTGAAATCAAAATCCTTACGATTACCTATTGGTTATCAAGGATATAATTTACATATAATATATAGAACCCCATATAATAATTATATCCATGATATGGGTAGTCAAAAGGTTTTTGATTTCTCTGTTTGACCGGACTTGCCCACCTGTAAATAGAAATGAATTCTATCGAACAAATCGATAGTTTGATCAGAAGGTAGGTACTTAACTAACACACATATGTAGGTATATTTTTGAGTTTATAATGATACATAATTTTTTATACATCGGAATCATTTGTCGTGATATGAATCAATCCGCAGTTAACGGTTTTAATTTCAAAACGGAAAATAACTTTTTCGTATCTGTACAATTTTTGACATTTTTCTTAAAATGACCAAAAATTTTGTTCAGTAGTTAGGTATCTAAAACTAAACAAAGCAAATATAGGGAATATGTATTTCTTCTAAATTTGTTTGATATATCAACCATGAACGAATTCACTCCGTGCCGTACATTGATTATAATTATCAACATTTGAGGCAGAAAATGGACACATTATTGAATAGGAATGGGTATTGAAAACATAATAACCGACAAAATGATGTTCTTTCCACTACGATAGTTCTATGAGTGCAAATCAAATTTTCCTCAATGGATTTGATTGTCAATACAATACGACGCTTTCATTTCACTTCAATATTGAATTTACTCAACGATGCTATTCGGTTTGGTTAAAAGATGAAAAAAAAACTGTTGTTGACTGCAATAATGGCGCACTGCAAACAGAGATACATATATATATAGAGAATGCTCACTGCCCACCAGAAAAGCTAGGACTCTATAAAAGTGATACAAAACAGATCTGATTTCAAGCATCTGTATGCTTTAAAAACCACCTACTGAAAACGCATTGGACAGTTTATGTGCAATATGCCTTTTTATTAAAGTAAACGCTTTTTTAAATGCTCACAATGAATAATGGCGGAACGATATATTTTGTTTGTGGCGGAACGATATCTCAAATTTATTACATTTTTGTTGATGGTTGTCTGGAAGAAATTGCCATTAGGCAATAAGTCCGCCATTTGTACTAGCTATTAAGTAATGTACAATAAAGTGTTTAAATAAATAAATAAATAAATATAAGTCAAGACCTGCAAATCACCGCTGAAACCTAAATTGACCAAAATAGTATTTAAAAATATATTCACAGTCGGATGTGGCATATTTCAAACAATTTAATTTAAAATTGTGGTATATTTCAAACGTAGCTTAAACAAATAAGACTTATTTGTAAACAAAAAATGAATTTGTTGTATGTATTTATATTTAAGTAGTGATATAGGTACCTACTATAAATATATTACTATATTATATTATATAACCTTATTTTTTATTCAAAATGTCAGTAGAGTTCATTTTATGCTACCATTTTTGTAAATAAATTATCGATTGAACAAAAGTTTTAAAAGTAAAATTAACAGAATTAAACTTGAGAATTTAAAGTATGATTTGTTTTCTCGGGTGTCAAATTCAGTAAAAGTAAAGTTTTTTCGCTAAGTTTCCTTTCAAAGTATCATAATCTTCATTTTAGACTTGGCGGAGCCAAACTTTTCTCTTCTCGCCCTTGGGCAATTTTAATAATGCGAGCTTTAAAATGTTGATTTGGGGCCAAGATTGAAATGCAGCGCAATAAAACTGTCGTCATACAAAGTATGTACTTAACTTGTATGACTATATAATTCCTTAAATATAAAGATCCCATTTCACTATAATAAAAATATATAATTTGTTTTATTTATTATTGTGCGAAAACGAAAAAGGCAATGCAATATTGTAAAGTATTTTTTTTAAGTATTCGAGGAAATAGTTTTGTTTTTATTTATTTATTATACAATACATACGTTTCAAATATTTGGTTACATATATCAACATATTAATATTTCCTTTCCTAATTTAAGCTAGAAGCTTGTGTTTAGGAAAGCAGCAGCTCTTTGCTTACATTATATGAATACTTAGACTATATGAACACAAAAAATACATAAAAATCTTATAAAATATATAAAACAAATCAATTAACAATTATATATAAAAAAGGACACAATTTCAGAAAAAAAATAGAAAGAACAAAAAAAAAATACATCCAAAATCAAGAAAACACCAACATTTGAAATGTTTGAGTGGGAAAACCCAGGCTGAGGTCAGGAGGGATACAGAGCAGCTGAATGTTGCTTTTATGGGTGAGACGAGACATGTGTGTGGAGTTACACGCATTTGGTGTGCTTCCCATTTGAGGTAATTCACACCCGCACACCTGTGGCTGGGTAACCCACATTGTAGAATATGCCGTGATGGTATGTATGTAAACTCCTAATTAATCACAACTGGCTTAATTGAAAGTTTTTCTATAGTATCAACACTCCGGGAACTCTAAATAAAGAATTGAATCGTAAAAATATTTTTTTTTCGCTTGTTTACGACGGAAACAATTTAAGGTTCGTGATTTACTACACACTTTTATGTTTTGAGCAAAGAAACACGATTTTTTTAACTTCGGTATGATTTTTCTTAATGTTTACTCTCGCCGTTATTACTAGACTCGATTCCCCCGCCCCCCCGCCCCTCCTCCCATGGCCGGGCCGTCTTCCGCGCTCAGTCGTCGGGGCCGCGCGGGAAATATGAAATATCACCGACATTCCTAACAAACACATTTCATTCCATTTTCAAATAAGCTGTCGTCATGGGCACGGGGCGGTCGAGGTAGTTTGAATGTGCGCTACGAAGTAGATTTTTAATATTTAAACGAATAAATTAACCGCAAAACCGCATGAAAACACATTGGAGAAGTTTGATCCCACAAAACCGAGGACAATTCGTTCTCCTTTATTCGTTCCGTTTGAATGGTGTGCGGGTGAACGGTGTGCATGTTCGGTTGCACGGTTTGGTTGTTTTCGGCTCATTTTATTGGTTGCTGGCAGCATGCTAAACACACCATACATCTGTTTCTGTCTCTCTCACACTAAGGGGCAAGTCTGGTCCAACCGGCGAAATCAAAATCCTCGTGATTACCCATATCATTGATATAATTATCGTATGGAGTTCTATGACATCTAAAGATTTTATACAACTCCATATAATAATTATATCCATGATATAGGTAGGTAATCGTGAGTAGGTATTTTGATTTCACAGGAGAAATTTTAAAATCATTATATTGTTATACGGTTGATACATTTATCCTCGAAGGTTGATTTTTGGGAATAAAAAAAACTGCCGTTATTTTTTTCAATTTACTTATTTTTTTATTTTTCAATTTACTTATTAAAATTTATTTTTTTACGTATATGATTCTCATTTAGTTTGGTATATGACTCCTGATGTCCTGGACTCGATTTCCGGAGGAGTCAAACATGAGACGAATATATCATGAAATAAAAAAAGGCTAAAGCAAAAATATTTACCTGATAATACCTGGGCGGCAAGTCCCGTCAAACGGTGGAATTGAAACCCTCATGATAACCCAGATCATGGAAATAATTATCTTATGAAGTTCCATATTATATGTATGTTATATATTACCTAGTAGAGTAGCCTGATCCACAAATTGAAAGAAATATATACACACTGATGACTAAACTTTAACTTTGAACTTAATTATAGTATTATACATTTTATTTACTACTTTCTTCTTCTTCTTCTTCTTCAGCCCTCTGTCTTCCACTGCTGGATATAGGCCTCTTCCATATTCTTCCACTTCCTTCTATCGTTTGCTGCTTGCAGCCAATTTCTACCCCCCACAGCGGCTATGTCGTCAGACCATCTTTTTTGCGGTCTTCCGACGCCTCTCTTACTTTCCCAAGGTCTCCAAGGTTTACTACTTTATCAGCATATATTGTACCTATATCAAATTTTATTATTCTTGTAAAAAAGGATTTATAAGAAATAAATAAATAAATATTATTTTTATTTGATTTTACAGTACTTTTCGGGCAACTAACAGGTACTACGCACCCAATAACAAGTTGATACATTCTGGAGTCCCACAGATCCAGACTGAAAACACAATTAAAAACTGTGTATCCACCGAGAATTGAACCCGGGTCCCATGGATCAGCAGTCAGATACTAAACCAACTGAGTCACTATGGGTCCGACTTTTTTTTTTTAAATAAAATGAATATGTCTTTGTTAAACAAGTACATATACATCTTCCTACGTTCCCTAAAATAAGCATAAATGCTTGTGCTATAGATGAACGAAATCGGTCGAGGCAGATTCGAACTCGCGACCACTGGATTACTTACCTAGCGCGCTAACCGCTCTGCCATCGACCCATCTTAATGGATGTAATTATCATATGGAGTTCTATGATATCTAAAGATATTATAGAACTCTATATAATAATTATATCCATGATATGGGTAAACATGAGCGTATTGACTGCACCGTTTGACGGAATTTACCCCCAAATTTCTTCTTCCTTTTCTTCTTCTTCTGCTTGTTCAAGTACTGGGTACTGTTTATTCTCGGATTCACTCCTGGTACGCGGATGTCCAGCTGTCCTTCCATCTCTTTGGCGGTCGTCCAGGGGGTCTGCTGGTTGACGGTATCTCGTCTGCAGCTATTTTCACCACTCTCACTGAATCCGCTCTTTCGACGTGATCTCTCCAGTAACGTCTTCTGTTTCTACTCCATCGCACGACATCCTCGGCATCGCAGATCCTCCGAATTTCGGAGTTTCATACTCTCGGATGGTTAAACCTGCGATGGGGCGGAGAGTTTTCATCTCGGTCCTTTTCTCCTCTCCTTATCTATTTGTTTTCCTATCATTGCTATAAACTGTTATTTTATTTATATTTTCATTTTATTTTTGTCATTGCATAACCTTATTGTCATTGTACACATTGTATTGTATTTTAATATTTACACTGGTTGGTTGGGATAAATTGTCGTAAGCAATAAACTCGTCAGTGTATAAATTATGTGTTCAAGAAGATAAATAAATAAATAAATAAATAAGAACATCGCGAGTACCGACTCAAATGTGTCGATATGTTTTTTTTATGAAGGTGTTTTTTTTATTATGTAATATTCTAATAAACAGTTATTTACTTTACATATTACGTTTATCAAAATTTATGATGTAAATGTTGAATAATTAAATTTTATTATAAAGAAAATAGATTGTGCATAATCTCACTCCACAAAAGTTAATAAGAAAGATGAGATAGGAGAGAAGATGAATTGAGAAGTGTAAGAAAGAGATTGAGTCAAGATGCGTTTTAAGATGAAGCTCTTTCAAGGAAGACGAGGTCGATGTTATCGTGGGTATATAGTTTATTGTTGCCTTTCGTAATATCTTAAGAATTATAAACCTATCTAACGTATCTATCTAATATATGAATGATTTATTATTGTTTTTATAATAATTTTTCTTTCATCTCAATAGAATTGAAGTTGTAATAATAAAAGAAAACCGAGAAATCAAGGCACCTACAAAGCTTTCAACCTGTCACCGGCTGGTTCACGTAAACGCTTTACGCGCTTGTGCAACATTCACCAATTATGCCTATTTATTGAGTTCTCTATCAATCCGATTTTTTTAAAGTTCTATATATTTTATTCACCTAAATAATTTCACTTGAGAATGAACTCAAGTACCATCGCCACCTATGAAGTGATGATGAAACCTTTTTAGAAAACTTTTCTATTGTTTTCACTCAGTCAAAAAACTTCAAAAATTTCTTCCACCCAACATCAAAATAAAGCTCGCACAAACTCTCCTTCTCCCCATTCTAGATTATGTAGATATTTGCTATTTGGATCTTACTCAGGAATTTCTAAAAAAAATTGATCGATTAGAAAATGTCTGCATACGATTCATATTAAACCTTAGGAAATACGATCACATATCATATTTTCGCAAGCAACTTAAACACACTCTTTGTCTTCTGTTTAATATTTAGAACAACCCTAATGCTCCATCATATCTGACCGAAAGATTTCAATCTCTGGCCTCTCATTGACTCCCGCTTTGATCTAAAGAAGAGAGAATCCTCACCATCTCATCACATACCACGGCTTTCTATTCATCATCCTTAACTGTCCATGCTGCCCGGTTATGGAACAACTTGGCCCTTGACATTAGAACTACACCAACGTTAGCTTTTTTCCTATCCTTCCCATAGTGTTTTTGAGATGTAATACTACAATGTTGATTTTTTATAGGAAATAAAATTATCTAGTTGGAGTGTTTCGGTATTTCTTTCATTCGGTATTTATTTTTTTCAATATATTTTAAATACTTTGGAAATATAGGCAGTTAAACAACCAAATTCATCATATAAAAATGTTTTTCCTAATAAAAAATGTTTAAAAAACTTAGGAACATTTAAAAAAGAATGTAATTTGAGATTTTGTATTTGTCTATTCGTATACCAATTTTTAGCATTCTACCTTCTATAGTTTTTGAGATATATTTTGATATATTTTGAGATATGTCGGCGTTCGTGGCTCAGTTGGTTGGGTATCTGACTGCTGATCCAAAGGTCCCGGGTTCGATTCCCGGTGGAAACACAGTTTTTAATTGTGTTTTCAGTCTGGATCTGTGAGACGATTAATATCGTAAGTCTCCAGAATGTGGGAACTAGTTATTGGGTGCGTGTTAAATTAATATTTGACATAGTACCTGTTAGTTGCCCGAGAAGTAATAAATAATAATAATAATAATATATGAAAAAATAAAGTAAAAATTCAATAGTAAATAAAATGATTATTGGACCACGCAATTCCTTACTGGACACGGCAGTTTCAAAAGCTATCTCTTTCGTTTTCACTTATCCGATTCGTCCTCATGTCAGCTTTGTGACAACCCTGAACAAACTTCTGAGCATATCCTATGGGAATGCACTAACTTCTCCGTGTCAACTTTCCGACGAGAACTCTACGACGATGTCCGAGGAAATTTCTTTGGACCCATTGGACATGCGGACCTTGTAGCCACGAAGAGCAATTTTAGGGCTTTCAAGACTTTCTGTCTTAAATTCGGTGCACTATTATCTTCAGTATCACTGAGCAGTGAGCCAGTTGTTTCAACATGATTAGCTCTCTTTGGCACATAAAGTGCAGTGTCTGCAAGGTTTTAGAGTTCTCCGGATTCTTCATATGTTCTTTATGTGTTCTTTCAGAATTTTGCAAGGGGCCGTTATTAGTCCCCATAAGCAGAACGGGTGGTGGTGGGGGAAGATGAGTAAATAAAATGTCAGAAACAAAAATTGAAAATTCTGAGTATTAACGTTTTGTAGGCCTATTAACTATCTATATATTCTTAAATTTTGTTATCTGTTATAAGGGACGGACGGACACACATACAGACACACTAAATGTTTTACACCGATTTCTGAGTAAATCCTCTAAATTGGTGTGTTTTGACTTCAAAGTTGGAAAAACCGTGAAAAATATAGACCCTGCATACAAATCTCGTGTATCTTGGCTTGATACTTTGTCGATATGTTAAGAGAATAAAATTCTCTTGAACAAATCGACAGTTGGAAAAGAGCTTTGTCTCAGTAAGGTTTTTTATTATTATTTACATTGTGTTTCAAACTGTGTTAGATTACAAAAATTTTCATCTTGTGCAAAAAATATAGCTAATAATATGCAAGAGGATTTTACTTTTATATATAAATATCTGGGTTGCATGGCAGTCGTGAATTGCTCGTCTGACATGAAATAAATTGAACGAGAAGAAGAGACAAATGTCTGACCTCACACAGATGAAGAAAATCCAACCGCATTTATTCCAACAAGAAGCGAGGGTTTGAGAAAAAGTGATTCCATCACGAGATCTTTTTTTAGTTCAGTATTATACCCACCTATTATATTTAACGTTAATATTAATAAATCTGGTTAATTAATGTCAATCACATCTCAAAAAACAATATATTATACATCGTTATTAAATTAATCAGTTCAGGAGGCTATGCGGACTTGAACTTATTAATTAATTTATAAAATTAAACAATTAATAAAAACGTTTCATTACGTTAACAAGCATTTATTTACGTTTTTAATTTTAAACATCCAATACGCCGTTATTATTTTATTTACATGTAGGTTCTTTTTAATTGATACCATACCATACCATACCATCACACCATTTCCCTATTTGGGGTAGGCAGAGAGAACCGAACGCCAGACTCCTCTCTCTTGACATACATTCCTCGCTTCATTCACATCCATACATCGTCTCATACACGCTCCTCTATTTTTTTTACTTCTAACATCTCCACCTTTCAAAATCCCATTTATGTGATCGTGCCAACTTTTTTAAATCTCTACTTAAGTGGAATAATATATCCGAGAAGCATCAAGAAAATGGATTGAGATGGTACGGACATGTTTGTAGAAGACCAAAGCAATATGAAACATAGGGATCTTAGGCCAACACTTAAATGTGCCGGGTAAAATATCCAGAGGGAGACCAAAGTGCAGATGGAAAAAGTGGCGAGGCAAGATTATGATAAGTAACGTACTTAATCCAGAGGATGCGCAAAACCGAGAACAATAATAGAAGCGTAAGATGCAAATATCATCTGAGACATTTGCTTAGCAAAAGAAGAAGACTTCAGTGTATGGCATAATATGTTGTACAAATTATTATGAACGTTTAACTTTTCCATACAGCTCAAACTATATATTTTGTTATTCATATTGATTTCACACGTGTAAATTGCATTACCGATAAATAAATAAATAAATTAATCAATAAATAAATATATAAGTAAATTAATTTGTTAATTATTTATTAATAAATTATTAATTATAATTAATTAATTAATTAATAAATTATTAATTATAATTAATTAATTAATTATTAATTATAATTAATTAATAAATTATTAATTATAAATTATAAAATTAATAAATAATTAATAAATTATAATTACTGATCAATTAATTTTCTGTAGAAGGTGGATGATTTCATTAGTTGATTTTTTAAGTAATGATTTTTGTAATACCGACAAACAGGCATTGCCTGGTGGATTTTTTTTTTATTTTATGTACTTAATTATTGAATAAGTTTTTATTGTTTGTTATTTTATTCTTGAAAATTATTTACTTTTTTCTATTGCGATATTTTTATTAGTTAATTGTGAGAAATAAAAAATAATTTTATTTATTTAATTTTTTTCTGTAAGTACTTTCAAAGTAGTAAGTAACTTTTTTTTTAACTCTCACTTTCCAAAAAATTGGGTTTTCTATTTTTTGTGAATAATAGAATAATTATATAACTATGAAAATTTCACTCAAATAGGTGTGTTGAGTTTAGTATCTATTGAAAATAAAAAATAAACTGAGTCTCTTTATATTAATAAATATGTTGATTGAAATTGTACCAAGTCATTTAAACGACCGAGTATTTAGTTAGTTATACTTGTATGTGTATATTGATGTCATAGCTATGTCGCCTTAATACTGTCAAATGGTATCTGTATCAATACCCTGGGGAAATCACCGCTTGAAAGAACATCCTTCATGTTTTTCTTATAATATTTAGTAAAGGAAAATTACACGCCCTCTTAATAATACAAAGTTCCTTCCATACTAAGAAGACTCGAGACAGACGAGCATGATGAGATAGAGACTCTATCCTTTTCCATTCTACTTACCTATCTATTGTTTATTTTCTATGTAAGTTAAATTTGATTTGATTTCATAGAAGAAAAAAAAACGGTCCCAGAAGAATCTCGGTTAAACTCAATTTTCTACTTTGAAATACTCTCGAAAAGTACTTACTTAAATAAACTCATCTTTTTCTTGTGAAAAATACCTATATTTTTCTACTATTTTTTTTTTATTTTTGTGGAAGATAACATTGATTGCGATGATATAAAATTAAAGTTATAAAAACATACTTGGCTAGATTTTAAGTAATTTCATATTATGTACACATAGAAAACATATAAATTACGATTTTTGCGCAATTTTAATTAACTTCACATGCCTGTCCGTAATGGAATTTCGCAATCGATTTTTAGCTTACTTCCCTACCAGTTACATGTCTGAAAATTTATAAATTTGTGTATTCCCGATGAAATTGCGTGATGTGTCCAGCTTGATACATTTGATATTTTGATAAAATGTACCTAATTTGCTATACTTATTGCATAATATCTGGAGTATTTTTATGAATTTCTTTTGACGATAGCATTTTAACGTGAGGAAAAATTTGAATTATATTTTACCTATTGCAATTATTAACATTATGTGGTAAGTATAAAATGTCAAGCTCCGTAAGTTGTCTTGGTTCGGCCAAATTCTGAGAGGTGAAAAATATACCAGGAGAGAGCTGGAAAGTGGCAACAGAGGACAGGATGGGATGGAGGCGAAAGTTAACGGAGGCCAAGGCTCTATTTGGGTTGTAGCACCATCGAAGAAGATGAAGAAGAAGAATAAATATATACCGTCCTTCTGCTTGTCATGGAGGGGAAGAGGGGTCGGAGAAAGCAGCTTTCCTGACATCGAAACATCAGGGAATGGACCGGTCTGAGATCTGTTGAGGAGTTGTTTTGTACTGTCCAGGACAATGAAGCTTTCTCTCTAGTGGTCGTTAACACCGGGAGGACCTGACATGACACGATGAGATAAAGTATCAATATTTATTAATGTGGTATGTTTAATAGTGTTTAATATTCTAGATTAAATTGAAATTTTATATTTCTTGAGTTTTGCGAACGCTGTTTGAATAACCTCAATCCGCGATAATATTAAGATTGGGTGTTTTAAACCTATGTATTTAAAATAATCACAAGTAGAGGTAGGTATGTACTTACTAAGAACGGTAATAATTGCTCCACAAATAAATTGTTTGTCTTCTGATATCAGGAAGCTTGCATTTATATTTGAGGAGAGCTATTAATATAGTCACTGAATAAGGACGGTAAAAAAGAACCTTTTCGAATAAATTATAAGAAAACAGATTGGTGTAATTAATATCAGTCCACAAAACGGAGACTCTCTTTATATATGAGCCGCGATAAAATAATAAATTGATCATTTAAATTCATTCCAAACATAATACAAAAGGGATGCAAATAGGGCACAATTCACAGATTAAATTCTCCCATGAATTATGGTTACATGAACCAATTCATTAAAATTATTTTTACCCTGCTTATACATACATATGATTAGGTACTTACTGAAAGGTCTGGCCTACCTTTAATTTTGCAGTAATATTTCACAAGTGGGCTATCAACGTAATCCATGTTACATTGTACACATCTGACATGATTATCGCAGTCTTACATCAGCATCTTATTAATTATAATAAATAACTTCCTTGCACCCTGCGCAAGTGCCGAGTTTATTGCCATATGGCGATTTCAGTGTGTACAGGCAAGGGAAACAATATTTGCGGGAAAAATGAATTTAAATAAAACTCTGAGGAGAAATATTATATGCTGGGCAAAAATACATAATTTTATATTTCATGTATTTATTAAAAAAACGAGTGGGTTGTGGCCAACACTAAACACTCCACACCATAGTAAGCGTTCATTTTTTCTTCTTGAAATGTTGAAAATCTCTAAATGTATTTTTATGAAGTACATTTCTATTAGATTAATTATTAAAAACGAGTGGGTTGTGGCCAACACTTAACTCTCCACACCATAGTAAGCGTTTATTTTTTCTTCTTCAAATGTTGACAATCTCTAAATGCATTTTTATGAAGTACATTTCTATTAGATTAATTATTAAAAACGAGTGGGTTGTGGCCAACACTAAACACTCCACACCATAGTAAGCGTTCATTTTTTCTTCTTGAAATGTTGAAAATCTCTAAATGTATTTTTATGAAGTACATTTCTATTAGATTAATTATTAAAAACGAGTGGGTTGTGGCCAACACTTAACTCTCCACACCATAGTAAGCGTTTATTTTTTCTTCTTCAAATGTTGACAATCTCAATATGGTAAAATATGCTTATGTTATATGAAATATTTTATTCATTCTAAATTTTACTACCAGGAATATAAATTTTCTAACGATAGTATATTTTTATGTTAAGATAGACAAAATATTAATGCAGTATGGTGAAGAATGCTTATGTTGTATGAAATATTTTAATATGAGGAGATAAATTTTGTTTCAAAGAGCGTTAGAGCATTTTGACAATTTTGACACGTGATATCATATGAAGAAATTTTATGATATCTATGAAAAGCTAATCAGTTCTAAGTTCAAGCTATTAATATTCTTATATCAATATGAAATCAAAGAACTGAACATTGCCAAACATAAAAAAATCTCTTGTTACATATAATTTTCATACAAAAATCCATTAAATAAAATATAATTATTGAAATCGTTGAATATTTTTCTTTTAACATTGACCAACTTTGAATACAATTTTATGAAGATTATTGGTGTTGCATAAATAGTTGAAACCAAATTAAAATATCTCTAATTTCCAGGTCATGAGAGCATTTTTTCAGTTTTAATAGATGAAAGAAACATTGAGAAAAAATAAACCGTTATCTATGGAAAACTAATCAGCTCTAAGTTTATGGACTTTACATATATGATATCAATATGAAGTCAATCGGACTTATAGTTTGGGCTGTAGAGAGGACACAAAAAAAACAACATAAATGATAAAATCATAAAGAAGAAATTAACTGTTGTCTATGGAAAACTAATAAGCTCTAGGTCTATGCACTTTACACATATGATGTAAATATGAAATCAATCGGACTAATAGTTCGGCCTGTAGAGAGGACACAAAAAAGATAAATGCTACGCCGTATACGGCGTGTACACCGTATACGCCATACACACAAACACATCACGACGAAACTCATACTTATTGAGAAATTTTAAGTAAAATTGCATAACTAGCAAGATGAGCGTGTATGAGACAGTGTATCAATGTTGATGAGGCGATGTATGTGTCAAGATAGAAGAATGTGGTGTTCGGTTCTCACTGCGTACCCCTTGAGGAAGATAAAAGTGGAGAGTAAAACAATAAACTTGTCTATAGAGACACATACAATATCAATATCCGAGGAACCACAAATGACATACTAAAAGACTACCTACAAATGAGGATGCAGTAGGTACTCTAAAATAAATGGAGAGATAAGTAGCTCTGCCGAAATGAAAACTGGTGTACCCCAAGGCTCGATCCTAGGGCCGTTGCTGTACCTGCTCTACATAAATAACATAAGCAAAAATAGGTCTAAAAGGTGTATACATTGTTTTTGCAGATGATACAGCAATATTGTATAAGTCTAAAAATGAAACTGACTTCGAAAGAATCATAAATGATGATCTAAAAATAATTCATGGGCTGGCTTATATACAATAAATTAACAATAAACAAGGAAAAGTGTAAATATTTAGTATACAAACAAAGAAATAAACCAAACATATCAATAAAAATAAATATGGAAAATGTTGAAATTGAGAGACTACAGAACATAAAATACCTAGGATTAACTAGAGATGAAAAACTGTCGTGGATGCCACACGTCAATAATTTGCATAATAAAATATCAGGAGTTATCGGTGCACTGAGAAATAGCAATCTGCCTATTGATATAAAAAAAAAGATATAAAAAATGCAAATAATTCCTCATATAACATATAATATTGTAGTTTGGTCACATTGCTCAAAGCAGTTGATTGGGACTACAGGAAGGATGCTAACCAAGGCACTTAAAACTATATACGGACTACACTGGCTAACACCTAAACAAACTGTATATGGAATAGTATCAGAACCCACAATACAACAGATTATAAACTATGAAAAAATAATGTACATTTATAAAATCAAACATGACTTACTTAAACACAATACAATCCTGGAAACTGTTAGTGACATACATAACTACGACACTAGACAAAGAAACAACCTAAGAAACATTAGCAATAGACAGACTTAACAAAGGACTATTATCAACCAGCATTAATTTGTACAATCAACTACCAGATGACATTAAGCACTGCCAAAAACTCCATTTTTTCAAAAAAAAGTTAAAACAACACATACTGCATGATAGTGCTTACAAATAGATTTTCCTGTATTCCCGGCTAACTGTTTTGGGCTCCACTATGGTTGAATTTTCAATTTAATGCTATTGTTCACCACACTGTATAACATGTAATAATCTAGTAACAAAATGTCAATATAAACGAAAATGTATGTCAACACTCATACCAGCAAACGCTGTCTGTGTTGAATTTTTAAATAAATAAATAATAAATAATATGAAGTTGATCACTTAATTTTCCCATACAGAAGCTATTTTCCTTCTGTTATATACATTTTTCATACAAATATGAAATTTATTTCACATTGATATGGCTGACCATAGATTTTTTTCTTTAAATTTTACAATCCTTGAATGATGAGTGTATTTTTATTGTATCTAAATTTCAAACAGTATAAAAATACCTCGATTTTCCAGACCGTGAGAGCATTTTGGAAAATTTGGACAGATTCATCAAATCATTGTGAAGAAATTGACGGATAACCATGGAAAACTTATCAGCTTTAAGTTGATGGTCTTTACACATATGATATCAATATGAAGTCAATCGGACTTATATTTTGGGCTGTATAGAGGACACAAAAAATGACGTAAATGATGAATTAATAGAGAAGAAATTAAAAGTTATCTATGGAAAACTAATCGGCTCTAGGTCTATGCACTTTACACATATGACGTTTATATAAAGTATTTTAGAATGTGCTCTAGTTATACTCTAGAGCATATTCTAAAATATCGGTAGAGTGGAGGGCACCACCTATTTTTAATCGACAAACTCCTTCTCATTTTCCCATAATTTATTTTCTTATATTCATAATTTATTAAGATAATTTATTAGTTTGGCTGTCGAGGTCATGCTTATTGCTTTCACTGACAGACCACTCATAAATACAATATCGCAAACATACGAACGAATTTAGTAAACCTAGGCACTCAAAAAAATTAAAACTTTAACAAAATAAATAAAAATAATTCACATTTTTAATTAATGTTTATGAAAAAAATATGTCTCTGTCGAATAGTGGCGGTCACATACAAATCGTTCTACATGATACTGCTCTACATGATACCCGTTGAGAAATTGTGAAATCATGACTCTCCGCTATTTCATAGCGTGGAGAGTAAAAACATAATTGTATATGAATTAAGAAATGAAGTTCATTTTCATCGATTTCGAAAAGTTTTAATGATTTGCGAGTTTCTTTATGCTTTCGCACTTTCCAAATAAATTTATTAGGTACCTAATTGTTATAGAAACACAACAAAGTAAAAGTTTTCTTGTTTCAAGAGAAAAGCAACATGTAAATGTACAAGAGTCAAGTGTACATTCAGCAGGAAAACATTATACAGAAAGTTAGTCTCTATTTCTCAGTGATGACATTGCGCCATTAGATTAACTGTTTGTTACTGACTTCTATTTGGAGAGGAAACAAAACCTACTACAAGTAGGTTTTGTTTTTAATCCTTTTGTGTTAGATATATTATGAAACAAGGAATAATTAAACATCTACATATATTCTCAGCATTTTCAATTACTCCTAAATTGTTTATTCACGAAGTTATGAAAATACTTAAATTCTAGCCAAGGTAGTATAGTTAGGAGTTATGAATTCGCAAGTTTAAAGGTTATTTTTTTATTGCAGATTATCAACTTAACATCAGGTTCAGAAAATTAGCTTGGATTGGACATGCTGTCAGATCAAGGGACCCCTGGGAAGACCAAGGCAGAGATTGATGGACAATGTTACCCGAGATCTGAACGTGCTGAATGCTTGTGATGACTGGGAATCCACTGCAGCTGACAGTAAGGCTTGGAAAGCTATTGTTCAGGAGGCTAAAGCTCTACCGGAGTTGTATGGCCATCGGAAGTAAGTAAGTAAGTAAGATTATCAACTAGTATCATGTTGAGATTGTATTCTGAAAGCTTCATCGCAATTTATCTGTGTGTATGCTGTGTACTATTAACACTCGTTTAATGTTACATTAACACATTTTTTTAAATATTAATCACTGCAGCGTTTCTATAGTGATGAAAGACCCTTGAGCCGGCACCTACGAGCGATTCCCAATTAAATTTATAAGAGTTATTAATTTCAATGGTTAGCAAAACGGATTTGGGCTTGATAAATTGGTTGTTTGAATAAACAACTTTTGATAATATGTAATTTATTGTTATTTTAAATATGAAGCACATTATTTATCTGAATTTTGATATTAAATTAATTTAAATGCGTTAATTTAATGTGTAGGTGTATTTTTAAGGCATCGCCGATGAACATCAATAATTGACCACTGGGATTCAAGGTTTACGTAATGGTTCAGTTTTAGATTTCCGTTTCTTTTATTTCAATTTTCATGTCAATCGTTTAAGTTTAAAACCTTAAATTTCAAATAAAAATGTTCATTATGCAACCCTGAAAATTATAACTTTTATTCTTCGAACACATATTCACTTTTTATTAAAATACATTCCTTTATATTTGAAACTGCATATTATGTTGTGCAGTGCTGTTAAAAATAAAATTTCATATTTTCATGTGCATTTCAAAAGTATGGTCGTGTCTGGTCGCTAACGATACTTGCAACATGTGCAGAAAATCTATTCCACAAGATCTCTCTAGACACATTTAAAACTCACTAGAACTAAAAAGTTTGGATTGTACGTTTCTCTAATCCCTTTGTCTAATCTTCTTTCTTCTGTCTTCTGAGCGAAATTGTCGTCAATTAATCTAGACATGACCGACCGCGGATTAGAAGCATTTATACTTATTTTTCGGTTTGAACATACCTAATATGCTCGTAATAATGAGGTTAATATTGTATCAATTACAATGCATATATAAATAAACAAGGTAAAAAAGTTCCATGATATATTTCATAATAACCCTCTTTAATTGAGATAAGATCTCGTGTTAAAAAAGGGGAGTATCTATTTTATAATGTTAAATTCAACAAATATACATAAAAATATAAAATAATACATAAAACTTTTATCACTAATAATTCTAACTAAGGTTAATATTTATTTGAAGACAAATCAATCATCTATATGCAAGAAATGTACAAAATTTTCAAATCTATAAAGCTACACAAAAACAAGAATGAAACAAAAAAGTAAATAACTTCAATTTTTTGATTTTATTTTAATATATATTTTTTTCAAGTCTGAGACCCAAAGGGAGTTCATTGTTCAGAAATGTTGTGAGGTAGTTGTTCGTAAAAGAGGAATGGTAATACATCCTTGTACTTACCATCCTTGTGAATTTATATCTATCATCAGTTTAGTTTTTCACTGTCATCGCCTGTTCACATGATTTTCTTCTCTGTTTTCAAAAATAACCTACTTTAATACTGATATTTTTTATAGTATCTCTTAAGATATATCGTTTTAAGATTATGTTAATTGTTGTAGATAGTTAAGAGTTTTTTATAAACTTATAAATTGTTATTAATTCATATCTAAATGAAATTTTCTATTGTTTTATCTTTACACGATTTCAAGAATAACACTTTTGTATACACACAGTAAATATTCAACATAGATTTATTTTTCTAAGGAAAATGGTCAATGAACTTGTAGTAAACTTTATTTTATTAAAGGTGTCAGTTCAAAGATTACTGAAAGATGTCTACAGCACATCTTTATTTGGCACAAAAACGTCAAATTATTTGAGATGTCATCCAATTGACGTTGATTTATTTAAAATAATCTTTCATAAATAAAAACCGACTTCAAATTTTATGTTATGAATATGTGAAAAAGATGGTGTTCCGTTCTCTCTGACTACCTCACGAGAGACATAGCGTGATGGTGTATATGTATGTATCTTTCATATCATATATGCAAATCCTTTGCAAATCGATGATTTCTCATAACTTCTCATGATTCCCATCATCAAATCTCTTGGATTGGTTCAAAAGGAACCACCTCAGAAATAAGGAATAATCGGTTTCGGACATCGAGATATATAATTATTTTTAATTGCAGACTACTTTGCTAATTGAGCACTTCGATATTTTTCCTCATGAGTTTCATCATCAGCATTAGATGAAATTTATGTCTGATCACCTCTGAAGCCCTTCGTAAAAAAAAAAATAATCATTAAAATCGAATAATATGGTAAATAATGAGGTGAAAATTGGAGAGTTTGAATATTTTCTCATGGATTGACGAATTGATAACCTCCGATTTCGGATGTTGGTAAAAAAAACCTTTAATTCAAAATGTACCGTTTGAATAAACTATCTACATATTATAATTTAATAAAACAGGAATCTTGCGACAAATAACATAAAAAAATAAGTAAAAAAGTAAAATCTCCTATATCAATATATCACACATATTATGTCCATGCACACACACATATATTCGTTAATGCACGCATGCTTGCATACTTTTTAAAAAAATATATTTTCACTACTTTTGGCACCGTATCATTATATATGTAATAGAAAAATATTATTTAAACTCAAATGGAATGGGTAGAAAAAGAAGATTTCAGGTGCTTCAATAGGGCATCTTTTATTTATTAGAATATAGGTAGTACTAAAAAGAAGCCGACTTCAAATGGAAAAAAGAGGCATGTATGTATGTATGTGCAGAATATGAATACATGAAGAACATTCGAAGTACAGATAAATAAAATTTTTTAAATAAAGACAGCGAACCTCGTATATTATAAGTCAAAGCGCAAATAAAATGAGAGTTTCATGTTTGAATTTACATTGATAAAATATGTTAATCACTTAAATTCAAATTTATTGTCTTAACATGTCCAAGATAAACATATTTTTAAATGATATGTGTTATTTATATTAAAAATTACATGGTGTTAACCACGAGTGATTTATTTTAGAGAAATTACCGCTACATAGATTTAAAAGATCAGATTTATTTTTTAAACCACTTGCCCCAGACATTTGAAGCAAAAGACAAGAAAAATATTATTTTACTATTGAGATGATTATCAGAAAATACGGCATACCGCAGACGAAAGGGTATGTAAGTTCTCGCAGTTATAAAATTTGCGGTTATACTGTTTAAAAGTTTTCGTGAGAAGTTATTGTTTGCAGAAAACTTGGGAGTAATTAGTGCATTTGTTCTATTGTATATCTCATGGGAAGACAAACTTTTCATTGTTTTCTTGTTACAAAGAAGCGTTTACAATACTAACGAAGACAAGAGTAAGTTCTAGGTACTAAGATATATTTCGGGGAATAAAATACATCATTATCTATATTATGCAAAATGAAAAGTTTTTGATTTTCAGTCACATCAGTAAAATATATAGCGTTGAATAATGTCCTTCAATGTGTAAATAATATGTATATAATACTCGAATGATGTGTTTTTTTTAATGAACATCCATAAAAATAGTAATTGTCATTTCTAGTAAAAACACATCTCATATTATGTATTTTTACTAGAAAAGAAAATTATTTTTACAAGCTTTGTTTGGTTGCGAGAATCAATCATTCATACCATCACGCCATTTCCCTATTTGACGTTGAATATTTTGATGTTGCCTTGTATTTGAATAATTCGAATATATATTTTGTTTTTATCCACTTTCGATTTATACCTATTTGTATGTACCTGTACCTTCATAAAATCAGGAAAAAAATTACAAGAATGAAAACAAAATAAACATTTTGTTAAATGAAATACATCAAATTCACACTATAAAATTGTGGGGGAATACGAGGTAGCCTATATATACCCCCACCAATCAATACCTGATTCAGTTCTCATTTAACATTCTCTCCGTCCAGTCGCGCTAATAAACATTGTGAAACCGAACACCAGCAGTTTTCATATCTTCCCACTGTAGGTTCCAGTCACATAAACCCACAATATTAAGATTTTCACGGGTAAATTATGAAGGGTTATTTTCTAGGGTAACCTGCTTTTTGTAGTCTTGTGAAAGACTGTTGTTTAACACCCAACGTTTAGGACAGATTTCATTATCATAGGACAGAACTCGAAATGCAAGTCGAAAATTACTATGATAATGGAAAGTACTAACTGTTCGAGATGGGTCGATGGCAGAGCGGTTAGCGCACTGGGCTAGTAATCCAGTGGTCGCGAGTACGAATCCTGCCTCGACCGATATCGTTCACCTATAACACAAGCATTTATGCTTATTTTAGGGAACGTAGGAAGATGTATATGTACTTGTTTAACAAGGACATATTCATTAAAAATAAAAACGTTTGGTGTTAAAAAAACAGTCTTTCTTAAGACTACAATATGGTCTGAAATTGTATTTTGTAAGTAAACTTCTTATTGTTATAATAAAAAGAGAAACCCACTATTTTTTTAAATTAGAGATTTTGTATAAATAGTAGGATGTCTAAGAACTATAAAGATATTGTAAGGGCTCCAATTATTTCAAAAAGCCCAATAATAAAATAATAAACATTTCAATGTTGGGCTTTATGAGCCTCAAGTTGGACAGATTTACTTCTCGGCTGCAAGTTTAATTAGGGTTAATTTTGAAGCGGAAAGCTTTGAGTGCGCTTAAATTTCCATTTTCTTCGAAAGACATAACTAAAAGTTTAAAGCTTTTGTCACTTAGGGGAGTTTACATTCTTCTCGGTTTTATTTTCAATTCACGACTGACATTCTTTTATAAATGTTTTAAATTATAAAATAAAAAATGTTACTAGCGCAAGAAAAGTTGTTTGAAATTAACGTCAAATTCCTAAAAAGATATAAATGTCACCATATTCACCAAGGTTTCTTCGTAACTTTGTTGGTTCAAGAACAAAGAATATTTTCCGGAAAAAGTGTCAAGAAACACATGGTTTTATATTAATAATTTACAAACAAATGTCACTCTGAAGGTCATTGAGTGACAAGTACTAAGTATTAGTTAGTGCCAATACAGTATGTTACAACTTTAAACTGTATCGTTTTATTAACAAAAATAAATTAGGTTAGTGTGTGACACTCTGAAAGTCATCGAGTGTCAAATACTAAGTAGTTAGTGCTTCATATCTTAACATAAAATATAACAAATCCAGATATGAACACATAGTGAACGCATGGACATGGTTGGCCCTTCTCGTGCCATGTCTGGTCCCTCCGACGTTGACGATTTATAGCACTCCATATGATAATTATATCCATGATATGGGTGATCATGAGGGTTTGGATTTCACCATTTGACAGAACTTCCCCCCCCTGGTTAGTAAAAATGTTGGTTTAGAGAGGTTGAAAAATAAGTGATATAATGCAAAATGAATCTATACAATTCTCTGTTTTGATAAAAGTTGGAGATCTTAAAAGGGAGAATAATTGACCAAATAGAAATATTGGAAATAAACAGAGCTATAAAGATTTTCAAAAAATGTTTATCAAAACACAAATTTATCACTCATTTCAACAGTCGAAAATTTTCTTCTCTTTATTATGTCAACAGAAATTATGTAAGGAACATACATACCATTTCCATCTTCAGTTGGATATCATGTGTTTCATGCAACTAGTAATAATATTATAGATTTCATACATGAACCACATTATAGTTTCTTACTCCCGGGAATTCTCGCACTATAGATAATAAGGGAATTACTAATTCGAGATTCCGTATAGCGATTAGCAAACATCACATAATTGACTTCGGATGCAATATCTAACTGACCAATATTGCAGCACTTTAAATACCTTTATTTAATTAAATATAAGTAGAAGACTTAATATTTATTTCTTTTTATTTTAAACACCCTAAATGTGCTTTTACATAATCGAGATGTAAATAATATTTCATCAACGATTTTTTTTTATTATTTCTTATCCAAAAATATATATAACCACAAATTTCGAATTCCCTAAAACCCCCCAAGAATATTTTATAGGAAAAAAGGGTCTTAATCAATTTTAAATTGTGTTATATTCCAATAGATGGCGGTATAAAGATTTATCAACATTTATCTGTATTACGCATCTAGAGAATATACCATATACAAATGTGAGAAAAAAAATGGTGAATTCTTTTGCTACTTCTATCATCACCCGCTCTGTTATGGGGACCCTTTACAGAACGTTAAGAGAGCGACAAAAATATGCATAGCATAATGGATAGCTCATAGTGATACTCTTCGACTACTTAAAAAACAATCGACGAAAGTGACTAGAAACTTAAAGATTGGTAAAATATATAAAAAGAGGTCTATATAAAATGCGGTCTACATAAAAGGTGGTCTACATCTAAGGTGGTATGAGGCAGAACAACGTCTGCCCGGGCCAACTAGTATAATAATAAATTATTACTAGATTTCATAATATATTTATTTATTTTTAAAAAAATCTTACAAGTTATTGAGTACAATCAATATAAATTAATGTATTCAACCTGTATGGTAAGGATAAACCTGTATCGAGGTTAAATAAATTCACATTTTTGACAGAAATCAAGGCACTAAAATAATATTATACAAAACAACATGTCACTAATGTCGCCAGTTGGGTACTTATAAACTACTTGTAACAAAATTTTCTAAAGAATATTAATGATAACAATAGCAAAAATATAATATGTAGGGTAACCATGAGTATTGTAAATAAAAATTAAAAAGAAAAAAACATATATTTCAACTTAGGAAGGTTAACCATGAAAGAATACTTTTGCCATCCGCAGACAATACAAACATCTTGACATTTTTTTTAAATTTGAGAGAGGAATTTATTTATTTTAGATAGTGGGAAGAATATTGAATATTAGTGGAGGCTGATAACAGTAACTTCGTTGCCCAAACGAAGTTTTAATATAGATTGTCATTAAGTTTAGGGATGGTCTTTGGAATTTTTTTATGAGAACGTTATGCTATAATATTTTTTAATGAAGAAAATACATATTTTGGTAAAAAAATCTTCGATTGTTTGTTTAATTAAAAAATTGGGTTCGTAACTTAAGTTGAGTTACTATTTGAGCCAGAAAATTTTGCTGTAGGTACTAGATTGATGAGTATACAAAATACCTCTAGTTGTTATTGTTTTATGTGAAACATTTCGTGTTGAGATATTTGATTTCATAGGTATAAAATATCAATCATCAATACAACCCGAATATCGTTGTGTCATATATCTATGTAATGCTTTCCCAACCTTTACTTAAACACACACAAGAGATGGTGAGCGGAGAATTTCGGTGTTGATTTTGTGCGCTGTTATTGATGATGTGCATTGTGCAGTCTAAGCCAGTGAATATTGGCAGTGAAGTGAAATTAAATGTCCTAGATACAGTATAGAACAGAGGTCAGAGATTCTCAACATTTTTTTCCGTTGTTGTTCATCTTCTACGACCACACTTTTTAAAACTGGGATGAATTAATCAACTGTTATGATAATTTTGCACTTTTAGTATAAAATAGATTTCAATTCAACAACACGTGGAAGATTTTTTGATTGTGATGGTACCTACTTTAGTCGTTAGTCATTGTTAGAGACCTGAATTATTCGCGTTTTTTTTAGGAAAAAGTGGTGCTATTTTTTTTCAGAAAATAGAAAAAAAAATATTTTCATTAAATTAGTGTAATTTTTTATGAAAAACGATGTTATTTTTAAAATGGTATGATTTATAAAAAAAACTATGTTAATTTAAAATATGAAAGATCTACAGATGATTTGGATTTGCAAGTTCTTTTTCCACCAAAAATGATAATATGTGTAAATAATTTACATAATATAGATATAAAATTGTTTAAAAAGTTAAAAACAAATATTACTTTCTTTTCCTAAATTCTCGATTATTGGGTTAAATTATAATATTTAAACGGCATTTTCTATTCTTCTTGTTTTCAATCAAGAAGCTATATGTTTCACTTGTAGTATTTCAAACTTATTTTTTTTAACAAATCGCCAATAACAACTAAAATATTATGTCCGACACTTTTGTAACGTATTAAATATTTTTATTTAGTTTGTGATTGTAAAAAAATTTAAAGTATTATTGGCTGTTTTATTTAAAATAATTTTTCTCGCATTTATTGCTTCTCTGCGTTGAAAACATTGGTAAGCTGGAAGTAATCGTCTGCCATTCTGCAATATACCTACTCGTCACTTCTCCAGGGTACAAGGAAATGTTCATAATTATTATAATAATAACAATATTCAAAACAATGCCATAATCCGCAGACCGTAAATCAAATATATCTGGTTTAATGTCTGAATGATGTAGCTACGCGGTATAAACATCACCAGGTGAACTACATATCTATTTGTCTGTTATAATAATAATTATCAGTTATACCTAATATCTTCTCTCCGCTAAATATTGTTTGAATGTAGCCTTAACCACGCTTAATTATCGTAACGTATAATAAATGACATAAATTCATTAATTTGATTTTATATGTCTATTAATGAAATTGAGAATAACCTAAAAGTTGTAATCAGTGAAATATTCAAAAAAGTAAAAATAAATTTTATTTAAATTCGTCTACTTGATGACATTTATCGTCGTACAAAGATAACCTGTTTTCCCGTAACTTAGCATCTGATAAAATATTATATATGGGATTGGTTGGCAGCAGAGCGATGCATCTCATCCTCTACTCCAAGACTTCAGCGACTCTTCAATTCTAGTATGTATAGGAGGTACACTTCATGTCGTGGTACACCTGTTCTAGACACACCCGGCGGGGACTCCCTCTTCCAGTTGTTCTCCCAACTATACCCTCCAAGATGATCTGTATGAGATCCTCGGGTTGGAACACATGGCCTATCCTATTTGTTCGCCTTTTTGATAGAGATTTGATACTTTATAGGATGAAATATTTTATTGGTAAGGTACTACATTATAAGTTTTGAAAATAATACGATATGTGTTTTTTTAATGATGTAGGGATTGTATAGAGAATCTAAGTAAAGCTTTATCGCTCTACCGTATTCAAAATCACTTTTCCTACTCTCCTATTCAACATCCGTAGTTTTTTACGATTAATAGTAGATATGATTTCTTCGAATGTTTGTATGAACGACTTAGTTATTGTTAAAAAAAATAGAGAATGTGTATGCAAGGCGACTATGACTATGAGCAAACCTGTTCAAATGAACAGTTCGACTGATTTCACTCTGATTTCATTTCAAGTTTTTTTTTTGGAGTTTGTAGTTTTTTACGTAGATTAAAAATTATGTTTATTAAGATTTGTAAAAATCATTAGAAAAAATCAACATTGAATTAAAAATTTGTGAATACAAATCAAAACATTCGTCAGTCATGATTTTGTATCCGGACATTTAACTAGTAAGCGTATGACGTAAAATAAACGCATTGCGGTTCTTGTGAAATGTTGGATACAACAAATTCAAAACAAAACCTGAGAACTATGTAATGACATTATTTCAAGACACGGAATGTAGGTTCACATTATTCTTAAAAGTGTTCACACCGACTTTAATAATATAATGTTCTTTAACGCGGAAGGCAGTTAATCCTATATCTTGGCTGCATTTACAGTGATAGATGATGTTAAGAAAATGTCGCTATGCATGGAGATAGTCCAACTTCTTGAGTCACCTTTTAACACCAAAATGCATTAATAGACTATACTCAATAAAATTATGGAAGGAAATATAAGTTAATACTTTCAATAACACGATATGTTTTCATTAAAAAATAGTGTGTTGGTATTTTAAACCCTTAAAATTGTGTGTTGGTATTTTAAACCCATGTAGGCATCTATTTTGCACATATATTAGACCTATCATCTATTTTTTCTTTCCATTTTCATACTGTTCAACGAACACCACCTTGATCTTCGTCTTTTTCATAAAAATACAATATGTTGTACAAGACTGAAAAAAAATTGGAGATATCGTGTTTTTGGTTATAATAGCACCATATTCACGATGAAAATTTCCAAAAGCTTTATAATTGCTTTTCGTGACCAGACGGTCCATGTAGGTACAATTATTTTTTTTTCCAAAAATAAATACTCGTGAAGTATAAGGCCCGAATGGTTCATGTTAAATTATTAAATAAACATTTGTTATTTTTAAATAAAAAAAAACGAGGGTTATGGCCAACGCCAAACCCCTCACTAAGAAGTCACTCCACATAGTATTCAAATTCAATATGGAAATTATTGAGCATTTTCATCAAGTGAGTTTATTAATTTAAAAAAAATATTTGATAATTCTTTAACGACATTTTGTGAAAGTGATGTGCCTTTTTATCAATTTAAAAAAAAACAAATTATGAGTTTCCTGAGCTTGGGTCACTCTGAAATATTTGACAGTTAAACAAATTGAGAAGCACTATTCAGATATCCTTCAAAATCTAATGGGGCCTAAGCGAGTATAAGAAATACAAATTTGAAAAATTTGAAAAGAATCGATAGCGAACTTTAGTCAGATAAAGTAGAACTACATAACACGCCGCGCCGTACAAAGCACATACCTAGTAAACAGCACATACATAGTTTAGGGAATGTATGAAGATGTTTATGTACTTGTTTCAAGGCCATATTCATAATTAAATAAATGTTAAACTTTAAGAGTAGGCAGAAGATTATGAAAAAAAACAAGCGTCGTGTTTAAAACTTAAAACATTTCAAAGTTGTGTTGTTCGACTTTAAAATTATATCATGGTAATTTTCGCTTTGAATAGAAAATGAAGTCATTCTGTATCGTATTCGACAGGTTTCCATGCATAAAATTATAATATGCAGTTAGCGATAATATGATGAGACGCTGTCTATTGAAACTCAGTATACAATATTGCTTGTAGGAATATGGGAGTACATTTATAGTCCTTTCAGTATAAAGCTATGAAAAGGATAGGGTGCATCCTTTGTGTTACATACTTTAAGTTTAAAAGGAACGCCATACCATATATCATATGAAAGTTTTAAAGGGCAATAGAAATTTTTTGAGTACCTACCTACATAATTCTAAAAAATATTTTGCCTGATAACGTAACAAAATTAACTACTACGCCCACCTCCACCCGTTCCGCATATGGGGACTGAAACGGCCCCTTCACAGAACGCTAGTAAGAATGACAAAGAATGCATGGCACGAAGAGTAGCTCTAGAAGCTCCTCTAGACTCGTGGTCTCGGCACAATTGTGCAAAAAATAACAATCAACGTCGGTGAACATAATATTCACAAACATGGATTGTCGCGAGAGTACTTCAAGCCTGTGACTGTAAAACTGGGCATCAGAGAGTTGACCAAGGACACTCTGGAATTTAATTTTTTTTATTTTTTTATTCAGCAGATAGAAGGGCACTATAGCCATGGCAAAACAATTTGAAGGCTGTAAAGTTCTTCATAGAGACCACTAAATCCGCATGCCCAATGGGACCTTGAAGAGGCCCACGGACTGCCGCGAGGAGCTCCGTTCTGTTGTAGGACACATTTGGGTGAGAGCATTCCCAGAGGATGTGCTCTGAAGTTTGGTCAGGGTGATGGCATAACTGACATGAGGACGAGTTTACAAGGCGGAATCTATGAAGGTAGCTATTAAAGCTGCCGTGTAGCTATAAACTGAGATGTCCAGAAATCTGGGACGGCCCAAGATTGACGAAGTCTAGTCCTCACATCAGGGAAAAACAAGAATGTTGTTCGTCCCACGGGGCACGAGCTCCATCGAGCCTGCCAAGAGTCCAGCAGAGCTTCCATGGTGATGCTGTTAATGTTTCTGGGGGAAATAGGGCCTTCGGGGGGATGAAGCCGAATCTCACCAATTTCAGAAGACTGTCGTTTCATCAAATGGTAAGAAGCGCCACGCCTCTGAGTTTCCAAGTCCAACGGAGCCAGTCCCGTAATAATACGGAGAGAATCCGTCGCACATGTTCTGTAGGCTTTGGATAGGGCCAAGAGTGCGAACCTTTGGCCAAAGAGCAATTTCCTGCGAATGTATTGAAGACTACAAGATTGTGACCAACAACCCGAAGCATAACATGCAATTCCAAGAAAGACTGCATTGTAAAACACCCGTGCTGTGGGGAATTTCAGACCCCAATTGACCCGAGATATATGGGCAACTTTGTAGAAAGCTGTTTTTGCCTTATCAACAGCACTGCTGACGTGCTGATTAAAAGACAGCCCCCTCTCCAGAGTAACTCCAAGACATGTAATGTGACTCTTGAACATAATATTAGTTCCCAAGAACTGAATAGTGGGTTGCCTTTTTAAGGTACCTTTTAGCACAATACCAAATGTCTTTGTTGGAGCAAACGAGAGTTTGTTACATTCACCCCAATCAGAAACCAAAGACAGAGCAAGATCTGCCGAGCGCTCAATGGCCCGACGCGAGTTTCCACGAATAAGGATAGTGGCATCGTCAGCATAAGCATAGATTTCACAATTTTCAGGAAGGGGTAAGTCAAGAAAGTCGTCAAAGAGTATATTCCATAACAGAGGACCAAGAACCGAACCCTGCGGACACCCTATACTCACAGACCGCTCATGTAGCTGTTGTCCACCAGGAGTGACTACGCATCGATTTGAAAAGTAGCTTTTAACAATGGAATATATGTTATTCGGAATTTGACGATTTTTAAGCTTCCAGAGAATTAAGGGCCACCATGCATTATCAAAAGCTCCTGTAATATCAAGACTGATGGCAATTACATATTTTTCATTGGAGACACTTACAAAATCAGTGATTGCATTTATAGCATCAGTGGTTGAGAGTCCTGGACAAAATTAACTAATAATCTGGACTGTAATAAGGTTATCCATTTTTTTAGATTATGCAGAAAATTTGGAAGAAATTGCCATTAGGCAATAAGCCCGCCAGTGTACTAATTATATGTACAAGAAGATTAAATAATATAAAATAAATAAATACAATGAATGAATGCTATTTTTGTACTTGTACGATTTTTCTACGTATGTTTTTTATTTTAGAAAAGTTAACAAAATAAATAAAAATCTCAAGAAAATTTTGTTCAAAGCAACCTATATGTGAAAAAAGGACAATTTAATAAATAAGTTCTATCATAGCATTACATTTTGTGAGGTGAAAACCTTCAAGATTTATACAGAAAATATGAATTAATAAGAGAATATCATTTCATTAACATTTCAACAATGAAATTAAAATCATTATCATTAAAACATTAAGCGATTTTTTTTTAATTGCATATACGCAAACATTGGATTTTTTTCCTTTTCAAAAATTACATTGATAAGGGAACTCAATAAAAAGGCATAATTGGTGAATTTTGCGCAAGCTCATAAAGTGATCTCGTAAACCAGCCGATGACAGGTTGTAAACCCTGTAGGTGCCTCGAGTTCCTGGTTCTTCTACAATATCCCAAATTCGTCTCTATTGAGATGTTAAAAAAAAATTAAAAAGTTTGTCAATAAAAATAAAGCGTTAAAACAGTAAAACAGCTCATATTGACTTAACAAAATATTTTTGTTTTTCTGTAAATTTTATCTTAAAATTTTGTCTTAGATAAACCTTTTACAGTACTTTGAATATTTTGTTGTTATTGTACGTCTAATACCTACATTGTTGAACTAATTTATTTACAACCAAAAAGACGACGAAATTTCAAAGTATTATAATTAGGTACAAACATGTTATGGAGACATCGTCATTTCTTTTCATTTCTAGTACGTTTTGATATTATTTTTAAGTAAGCGCTAATATAAAGAAAACACGACGATTTTTTTTCTAAAACACCATACTAAAAGCTTTTGGTAAAAGCGACAATATATTTTCATGAATGTTCTGATACCGACTTCCTATTGTTGAAGATACGCGAACGCTAAAGTAAAATTATACAATGTGCATACATAGCATAGACTGGTATATTATATATTTTTTAGTAACGTTAAATGAAAATTTCTCTACGAATGAGCTTTGAAATTTTTTATAGACATTGTTTTTAAAATGTTTAATGTATACCTTTGACACACATTCTAGTATGCTTATAAAATAAATACTTATACATACCTACATACCATCACGCCATGTCCCTCACGGGGTAGGCAGAGAGAACCGAACGCCACTAATTTATATCTTACATACATTCATCGCCTCGTCAACATTCATACATTGTCTTACACATGTTCGTCTGTTGTTCACGCTTCTAACATTTCCGTCTTTTAAAATACCGTTCACATGGACGTGCCATCCCTTCCTTGGTCGGCCCCGACCTCTCAGTCCATTCCTGTCCGCAATGCATATTTTCTTTGTCAGGTGTTCCTCATTCATTCTCCCCATGTGGCAAAACCATCTCAATGTATTCACTTTCATTCTATTAATAACATCTTTCTTTATCCTACATTCTTTCTTTATGTCCTCATTTCTAACCCTGTCGCACATCGTCCTATTACAGATTCTTCTTAGGTATCTCATTTCAACTGCATTTATTCTACTTTCGTGCGACTTCTGCCATGTCCAGGTTTCACTTGCATACGTGAATGTTGGCACTAAGATTGCGTTATGAATGGCAACTTTAGCATCTTTTGATATGTTGCGGTCATTCATAACTGGTTTAAGTGCTCCATTCACTCTGTTTCCTGCCATAACTCTTCTTTCGATCTCCTTATCAATCCTTCCATTGCGTTGAAATATGCTTCCCAGATAGATGTATTCGTCGATTGTAAAATAGCTTGTAGAAACCTATCGTATTTTTCGTTACATATATACTCGCGACCTCTAGATTACTAATTACCGCTTCGCCACCGACGTTATGTCATATTTTTTTACAATTAAAGGGTATCATCTGTTCTTCCCCCACCACCACCCGTTCTGCTTATGGGGACTAATAACGGCCCCTTGCAAAACTCTGAAAGAACACATAAAGAACATATGATGAGTGCGGAAAACTCTAAAACCTTGCAGACACTGCACTTAATGCAAGGGTATCATCTATCAAACTCACGAAAAAAGAAAATTTAAACAATTTAACAAAACAATTACATATTGATATTATGTGTTAAAATTATGTGAAATTGAATTGATGCACAGCAAAAATACCTTCCATCTACTGAATCACAATCATATAGTTAATTCTCTGTTTTTTTAAATATGTCCTAAATATTACTTTGCTAACAATCAGTTTTTTAAAATACATAAGCCTTCTGTAAAAAACTGAAATAATGTAAATTTGAACAGTGTTTTAACCACTAGGTATATTTTTCAAGTAAAATGTTTTAGAAATTATTATGATAATATGTTTTGTATCAATCTAGAAAATTTGGCACTTTATACAAACACGAGAGGGAAAATGTACCCCGAGGCGAACACGAACAGTACTTCGGTAATAACATTTTGTCAAATTTTACCGTACCTATAAAATATTTTTCGTAACGAGCTTCAAAATACTCGGGGCATAAAGCAACAGATATGAGGTATGTACCTACCAGTACATACCTCATATTAGATACCTCGGTATAAAGACACACCTAGCGAGCTTCCTAATTATAAAATAATATTATGGTAATACACTCCCGTGAGTGGCCGTCAACCATTATTTTTTTTGCTACGTAAGTGGAAATTCATATTTTTGTTTTATTTTTTTAAGTACTTCGCAATTCAAACGAATATACATGTTATTCCATTCAAGCGTAAAATGTATTTTCGAGATATTTTTAATTAGAATAAACATTATTTATCTCAAAAATAATAAATTAAATATTTTATACTTACCTTTATCGAATTTTTTATATTATTTGATATAGATGATTTTAAATTGAAAGAACAGAAATCTCATTGATAAAAAATGTTTTTTTTTGTTTAAATAACTTTTACTTTACTTTTAATAGGATAAACGATTGAAAGGAAGATCGATTGTTTATGATTTTGGATACATATTTTCTTATGAGATGCAGAAAAGTTCCTGCAGGTCCCTAACTGGAGAACGGCGGCTGAGGATAGAAGAGGTTGGAGGCACTTGTTGAAGGAGGCCAAGGCTCGATTTGGGCTGTAGTGCCATCGAAGAAGAAGAAGAAGATTTTCTTAATATATATTATTTATTAATCACAATCTACGATATCATTTATTACATACCATATCTTGGAAAAAAGTATACAAAATGGCTGAAACGGAATTGACAGAAGTAAAAAAATGGCTTGACAGGAACTCTCTGGCACTAAATACAAACAAAACAAAATACATTGCATACAGCATAACCTCCCGAAATAAACCTAGTGATGAACATAAACTAAGAATTCATGATTACTGTACCGAAAACTTAAGTAATCAACCAACATGTAACTGCCCGATCATTGAACGAACAGAGAGCATAAAATATCTAGGAATTATATTTGATGAAAACTTGAGATGGGACTATCACATTGACTGCGTAACATCTAAATTGAATAGATTAATATACTTCTTTAAATCAATCAGAAATGTTATTGACCTAAAACATTTGAAAAATATATACTATGCTCTTTGTCATTCAATAATGGAATATTGAATTATTGGATGGCCAACAATAATAAAGAAAATAGACATAGCCCAAAAAGCTATTATAAAAGTTATATTTAAGGCACCTATGCGAAGGAATACTGAAGAGATTTTTACTAAATTCAAAGTTCCAACAATTACAAAAATATATGCAAAAAATCTGCTAATATACAAGCTAAAAAGAGAAGACCAATATACTAGCTCACAACAATATAAACACACTAGATTAAGTACAACAAATACCTTAAATATACCATATATTAAAACAACTTTTGGACAACGTAGTGTACGATATTTTTCAACAAAACTTTTCAATAGTTTACCAACAAATATTAAAAACATCAGTAATGCAAAAGAATTTAAAAAACTATCACTAAGATGGGTTTATGAAATAGATGAAAAAATCCTTAAGGAAATAATTCTTCCAAATAAAATGTAAATGCACTATTACAAACAACAGAATAGACAATTGAAAAAAAAGTGAAACAAATAATTTATTTCCACAATTTTTGGTTGTGTGTGCATGACTCAAAATGAAATATTGTATTTAGAAGGAAAGATGCATACGTTTGAATGCGTAGCGTATGTATGTACATGTACTTATATTATATATAAATGTATCTATAAATAAACAACGTAATAGACAATAACATAAAACTAGCTCACCTTAGCACAGGCTATGCCTAGTGAGGGGGCTAGTAACAAAGATACAAACAAAAAGATATGGCTTAAACTATGTAAGCACCAGTGAAGTGGTAAATTGATATTTATTGAAATGAGATAACTTATATTTACATTGTATGTTAACTATGTATGAATAAGCTTATATTATCTTAAGATATTTTGTATCTCATATATACTGTATATTTTTGGATAGAAATAAATAAAAATAAAAATAAATAAAAAAATATCTACAAGGCATTGCCTGTTTTGAGGTGGAATATTTCACAATCACGTTAAAATATCTTTAAAAAATATTTTCATCGTACTTTATACATATTTTTCGCGGCAGCACGTATTTAAGATAACAACATGATTTATTAATTAAAACTCAGAAATAAATAAAAATTATACAGTAAAACAATAAAACAAAAATATATCAAGCAATATCAGACAAAAAATAGCCTGTTTTGCACTCGCGCGCACGCTCCACGCACTCACGCACATACACATAATACAGGCAAGCTTTCAGAAGTAAATTATTATCATAATCATATTTTCATTTGTAATAATTGAGCACAACAAAATCGAAACTATATTTGGTTGAATAATTTAATATGATACTTATTGTGTTTTTTCTAAGAAATACAAACAAAAACATAACCTTTTTGAATACTACAAATCTGCTTATGACATCATACTTAAGTAGGAACAATTTTACAGAGAATAACGTAAACTTGGCATACCATATAAACTAGATAATCCCTTCAAACTGACTTAGTCTCTAGTTAAGTGTATGATTAAAGTAGGCACAGATTCGTGATACCCCTTTGAAGTAATACATAGCAACATAAGGGGACGGATTGGCTTTCTCGCAATTTAAGCATGTCTATGAAAAGGTCACTAGAAATGTCTTCAGTTCAAGTAATTGCTCATTCCTATGTCATTGGTACTATCGCTATGTCGCAAATATCTATTTAGACATAAATGTAGAGACTTTGTTTTTTTTTAATAAATATAATGAAACCCAACATGGTGAAGTAAGTATTATTTAAAGTAATAATGTTCGTATTATGTCTGTCATCAAACAATGCTATATGTTCACACCAAACACTCATGACAGAAACCTGAAATACAGAAGTAGGTATCTTTAAAGGTACAATAGGCATGACACGAATCTGCGAGCCTCAAAACGAAATCACAAAGATTTATGAATAAAATTTTTGGCGTTATTTTTTAAAAGAATCAACTCATTTTTATTACCATGGTTACAAGATTGAACTGCACGATGCATTTGTCTCAAAAAATGGAGCTCAGTGTGCTGCTGACGTATATAAACGTTTATATGGCCTTTGAAGCCTTTGAATACACAAAATAAAGATATGCACAACAAAATATATTACAATTACATATAATTTAAGTACAATTATTTAAAAAAAACTTATTTTTATTTGATTTGCAATAATTTAGAAAATTCGTCACCAGATCATAAAATTGACTCGTAATTTTGTGGGTGTAACTGCGCCCAAACGATTCGAAACATATTTTGTGAATTTCCCAACCTTATAGCGCTGTGCCGCTTATCATTTGTCATTTTTAAACTAGGATGAATAAAGTATAATAAAGTATTTATTTTTGACAATAAAACATGAAATTTGATAATATTGTACATTTTCAACAATCAACAGCTCTAATTTACACGATGAATCGAATTTTTTTTAATACATTATTTTAATTAGAGACGATTTATATTTGTACCTATGAACTACTCTTACAACATAGCTACATAATATCATCGGCTATTTTAAAGCTGGAATACATGACGGCATAGACACTATGCGCACATGATGTGTCCGTGTGTAGGTACATAATAACGTCATCTTGTTGCAGATGCATTTTGGGCGTCCGTCGTTCAGTTTCCGTGTCCAATATACTTGAGCTTAAACAATATATTAAAGTGTAGCTACATACTTAATTATACTGATATGGACGCAAAAACTCTTACCGTGTGGGCGTTCCGAAATTAGTGTTGACATAAATTTGTGTCATGTTTCTCGAGCATTACGTAATCGCTCTAGATACTTGTGGTTTGTTTACAAATAAAGCTTTTGATTTCAAATACTTGTGCTTTAGGTAATTGAAATAAATATAAGCACTTCATTTTTTTATGTTCTGATATCGACCGAAATACATTTAATTTTAATTTAGTTCAAGCTGTAGTATTAAGTTCTTATCAATACTTTAAATAATTAAACTAGAGGGATTATCTGATGTTACAAAAAACATATTTTTTTACCTACAACAATAATGGAACAGTCTGTTCTAAATATAGATTCATCTGAAAATATCAAACATTTTCCGTGTTTACTGATTATTTGTGAAAACTATTTGAGCGATGATAGCTGTTTTGCTGAAATTCAGTTTTCTCCCATAAAGATGTGAATCAGCGAAGAAACTTTGAAATGGATAGGTAGGGTAACTAACTTTAGGTAGATGGATACTATAAAGTTTGACTTAAGTTAGACAGCACACTAAAGTCAACAGAATAAACTTTACTATTATTCAAATTAAAATTATATATAATCTTCCCATTGGATTTTAACCATGAACCAAGCATAAGAATTTTTTAATTTTTTATTCGAAACATAAAAAACGAAGAATTACTTAACCAAATTTCTAAAAGCAATATGTTGTGGATAAAAAATATATATGTAAATCTAGTAATTTTAAAGTTCAGCAACTCTACATTGGTAGGTATATGTGGAGAATTGGAGTAAATCAATCCTAGTATTGTGATTATTTTTTATTTTTATTTTTGTATTGATTCTCGGGCAGCTAACAGGTACTATGTCAAATGTTAATTTAACATGCACCCAATAACAAGTTGCCACATTCTGGAGACTTAAGATATTTATCGTCTCACAGGACCAGACTGAAAACACAATTAAAAACTGTGTCTCCACCGGGAATCGAACCCGGGACCTTTGGATCAGCAGTCAGATACCCAACCAACTGAGCCACGAAGGCCGACAAATATAATGAAGATTATGAAGAAGAGAAGCAAGTATTGATTGCAAATCCCCCTCAAATTCACTATATATGTATTGCTAGATTATTTTTTTTACGGCTCTGGCCGATTTAGGTACTAATGATATTAATAACAATTAAGCACTACAAATAAAAAATCAATTATTATTACTACCATTATACACTTCCTCAAAAGAATTAGCAGATCAATGCGTAAATTGTAAATTATTTAATAGAGCAATATGAAATGCAACAAACGCATCATCAAGCTTTCAATTGGGAATAGTTCACCCATCTAGATACTTAACATTATTGTATTCATTACTACCGTTTTTTGCATTTTTATCATTAAGTTTTTATCATCCGTAATTCCTAAATTACGGATTAACGATTTTGGAATTATGTCAGTGGGTGAAATAATGAACGTTAATATTATTATTTTACGAGAATGCCAAAGTCTTTAAATCTCGTTATCTAAAGCGGTGTATTTTCTAATTTTTTCATCAAAATATTTTGTAATATTATTTTTTTATGAATATGATTTATTTATTAGTTAAAATTATTAATCAATTGTTTGATTAATGACCAATGATTAAGTAGTGAAATACAATATGTAAAGAAACATGAAATATTTAAAGTTAAAAAGGTATCTATTACAAAGATGAAAATAAGGTCATATAGGGGAGCACGGAAGGAACCTCCACGCGGTGCCCCCTGGTAACAGAAATTCTCTGGCCAATCCTTCCACCACAGCAACGCAACAATGCGTTGCTGACACGAAAGAAGAAGAAGAAGGTCATATATTCTATTATGATTTTCCTTGTGTGGATATAATGTATGTATGTGTTTAGTATTTTTATATATAACGAATGCCATTGAAGAAAGTACATACATAATATTTAATCTCACATATTGAAAATTCTCATATTGACAAAATATAAACTAGCAGGTAGGTTAACGATATCGGTCGAGGCAAGGTTCGAATCCAAGTCCACGAGCTAGTGTTAAAATAAGATAAAAAACTATGAATCAAGATTTAATAAAATACCTTTCGCTTAAACAAACTACTTGATCAGGTCAAATGTAGGTACATTGTATATTGAACATGCACCTACATATAACAAAATAAATAAGATTGATAAAATATACCCATTCTGACTGCAGTGCCTTTATAGGTGAGACGAGACTGGTGACTGCTGGGATGGATACATGCATATGCCATGCCTCCTTTTATAAGGTATTGCACACCTGTCGCTGGTAACTCAGTATTGTGGGATATGCCGTGATGGTATCAATGAATTAATAACAGAAACTCAATATTATAAAAAAATGATACGGGGTTATATTAACAACTTGCAGTTTAAGAAGAATTGTTTTTACCCAAACTCAGGTAGGTACCTACGTAAAATGATAGACAAGTTCTTGATGTTGACCAGTGTTATTTATACGAAATGTCGGAATAGAAAGAGCCACTATTGGAACTAGATACACACAAAACGCTGGTTGATCAAAATAAAATCTCCTGATCATACACATAAGTACCCACACAAATACAAAATCATATTATTTATTCAGAGATATTTATTTATATTTGATTTTTTTTTTCTCAGAATCATAAAATATTCGAAAAGAAAGATTTACCTTTAGTTGAAAACAAATTGCGTTTTTACTATAGGTACGAGGATATGATTACGCTTTGCGTATCTAGTGAAGCCTCTTCTAGTATTTCCAAGTAAAAAAATGATCATTGGTAAACAAATAACACTTCACAAGGATCTTTCATTCCAGGGTTTGCTGAAAGTGTAGATACCTACCTCCTGTTTACTTTATTTTGGAGTAAAATCTCTTTGTTATTCCACCCCAAAGACTATTCACAGTATAAAGGTTGTGTTAAAAAACTTCTCTTTTACTGCTCATGTACAATAATTTTATAGGAAAGGTTTTTTATGGAACAAATATGTACGTACCTATCTACCAATATTCTCTGTATTTTGAATTTTCTTTGATTTTCATACTAAGTAATAACTGAAATCTTGTGTAAATTTTCAAAATAAAGAAACTTTTTTATTCAAAACAAAAATTATTACAATTTCCATATTTTATAATTTTATAATGTAGAGGAAAAATATATATTATAACGCAACTTTGACAACACGCCTTTACATAAATAAAGGTACCTTATATTTTATTTGATTTATTATTACCTATTTTTTAACTTACGTTTGAGTGCGTTATATTTAATAAATGCGTTATACAGATGTCAATAAATTTACTAACACCACCATCTATTGAAAGAGTATTCAATTAAATAATGATTTACGACCATTTTGTTCTATAGTAAATTCTTGTAGGGAATTCAAAAATTGTGATTATATAAAAAAAAAAATTCATTGAAATTATAAAAATAATTTTGTTATACCTCTACAACGGCATCATCTATCGGATCCAACACTATCCTATCTTTTAATCCGGATTTAACTATATGAACTAAAAAAAAATCGATGGTCATTAGGTATGTTTTAAATCAAGACTGAAATTACAATGAAAAAATCGAGACTTCAGCGGAAATCGATCTCGGAACCAACAGGTTAACTAATCAACATATAGGTGTATTATTAACGGAATCAAGATAGCCGATTTTTTTTAATATTATCTAGTAAATAGTCCAAAACGCGTTGATAAGGTGTATTAAAAGCGTAGGATTATAGGTAGCGCAAAACACACTCATTTATAAAAAAATCATAGTATATGTATTTAGGTACCTTTTTCTAGAAATATACCGCAGAGATCAGGGGGCAAGTCTGTTCAACAGACGGAATCAAAACCATCCATGTTTACCCATATCATGGATATAATTATCTTATGGAGTTCTATGCATAACATCTTAAGATATTAGTTAGTTGCTAGAGCGCAGTCACTAATCACCTGGTCCACATAACTTTTTTCGCTACTCCCATCACCACCCGTTCTGCATATGGGGTATGTAAACTGTCCCTTCGCAGAACGCTAAGTGAGCGACAAGAAAAAAATGCATAGCACGAAAAGTACCTCATGGAGTCCCCTAGATTTAGCAACCTCGGCACCATAGTGAAAAAAGAATAATCGACAAATGTGAATGGAAGATTCACACTCGTGGACTGTCATCGTCTTCAGATCTTTTTAAATGAGAAACATCAGGGGTATGACCAAAATATTTGTAAAAAAATAACCTACTATGGTCCATATATCCCTAGAGACATTTGCCCTAGAGACAGTTATTGTCTCTAGGTAACCTCTATGGTTTCTGCCTTCCTTCATTCTTTCGGCGATAGTCAAAAGTTAACCCGAATGCCCGATTTTATGGCCTATCTATTTTGATCGTTGTTGGGCAACCTCTTTAGGAGTTGCTTAACTCAAAATTTAAACCTTCTTGATTTATATATTTTTTAATCCACAGAAATTTTGGATCGTTGTTGGGCAACCCTCACTTGGAATTGTCTCGTTTCTCCGACTCTGCTCAGTACCACGTCGTTTGGAATCTGGTCTGCCCAAAGGATCTTAATCTATGTCTGTAGCACCATATTCGAAGGCAGCCAGACGTCCAGATTCTCTCCGGCTGACAGTCCACGTTTCGCTGCCATTCACCAACTCACTCCAGACAAAAGTTTTATTCAAGTTCTTCCTAAGTTTAATAACAATCTTTGCAGATTCAATTATTATAGATTTTTGTTGAAGGCAAGTCTTGCCTGTTGAACCATTATTTTTGCCTTTGAGCGGCCACCTTGAGATATTCTACTGTCCGGATATAAAAATTCTTCGACTTGATTTGCTGTGGTGCCACCTTGTTTTACTGTGGAACAATTCCTGTTTTCCAATTTCCGTCTCTGGAAGAAACGCCATATCGGTCGGCATACCTTATTATATATTTTTATTTTATTTTATTTTATTTTTTATTTATTGGAAAATTCACAGAATGTATAACATAACATTATTTACATAATCTTTTAAATATAAATACATTCCAATTATGAATGTACTCGTGAAATATTACAATTTTAAAAGCTTAGTAGAAAAAAAGTATTAACAAATAAAACAAATCGAACTATGATGACAGAAGTAACAGTAACAATGAATTTAATTCACAATAATTTGAAAAATAAAAAATAAATATATTAATGATATAGAGAAGAAATCTTAAAACATAATATGATTATTTTGTCCCTGGACCTTTACATCGGACTAGTCTCTCATATCCTCCCTCTGCTCAAGTATTCACAATTGAAGTTCAGAAATACAAAATTGTTCAATTTTGTCAAAATATCAAATCAATCTAGTTGACAACAGTTTTAATATGCATTTTCATCGGGAATATAGAAATTATGAAGTTTCAGAGCTCTAAATTGTCCGGAAATTAGATAAAAACGATTGTAACATTCCAGTACAGACAGGCGAAGTTACAGACAAGGGTGAAAATAAAAAAAAAATCGGTATACAAGAGCCTTTTGAGTAGAGTATGTAATCTAGAGGACGCGGGTTTGTTATGAGTTAAGATAGTAATCTAGAGGACGCGGATTTGTTATGAGTTAAGAAAGTTATCTAGAGGACGTGGGTTTGTTATGAGTTAATATAGTAATCTAGAGGACGCGGGTTGGTATTGAGTGGAGATAGTAATATAGAGAACGTGGGTTGGTTTTGAGTCGAGATAGTAATATAAAGGAAGCTTGTTTGATATGAGTTAAGGTAATAATCTAGAGGACGCGGATTGGTTTGAGTTAAGATAGTAATCTAGAGGACGCGGGTTAGTTTTGAGTGGATTTAGTTATCTAAAGGAACGGGTTGGTTTTGAGTGGAGATAGTAATTTAGAGGACGCGGGTTGGTTTTTAATGTAAGATATTTATCTAGAGGACGCGAGTTGGTTTTGAGTAAAGATAGTAATGTAGATGACGCGGGTCGGTTTTGAGTGAAGATAGTAATCTAGAGGACGCGGGTTGGTTTTGAATGAAGACAGTAATCTAGAGGACGCGGACTGGTTTTGAGTGGAGGTAGTAATCTAGAGGACGCGGTTTTGTTTTTGTCTTAATCGATTTCGTTTATATATAGCACATGCATTAATGTCTTATCGAGGAAACTTGACATGGCGAAGATAAAGAAGAAGAAGAAAAGAAATGAATTAATCCTACTTCTTCCAAGGACCAATTCATTTTTTAAAAATAAATCTTATCGGAGTATAAATATTGAATAAGGTACCTACTTTTAGTTGTGAATACTACTTACCGAGATATTTAGGTATTTGTATGATGCTGAAGAGTGGATGGTATTCAAATTTTAGTATCTAATAATTTTCCAACAGTCGTTCCAAAACAGCAAACGTATAATGAGTACTTTATGCATATTTTTTTAATGTCTCCGTGTAAACAACATCGGTATGGTGGGGACAAGGGAGAGAGTGGTGGTGTGGTAAATATAGTCAGCCCACCCGAGTAGAAATAGTTGCCAGATGTGAATAATTTCATATCGAGTTAAACATTAAAAGCAGATGCGTCTCGCATATAAAAACATTCCCCACTATTATATACATATATACTTACATACTTAGATACTATACACTCAGACCAAAGATAATGATCTCTTGCAAGACGTTTTACGTTCTTTTTGTGACATTTATTATACAACTCGTGATGTCATTAGAACAATACCCTAATGTACCTACATATCTACCAACATCTTGCGACCCATGTAGGAAAGGTTAAAATATGACTTATTAAGTTTTCATTATTTGAAGTAATACCCATGAAATCTTTATATATATAATTCTTCTGTACGTGTGTATGTCACTGAACTCAGCCTAAACGGCCGAACCGATTTTAATTAAATTTTTTGTGTGAGTCCCTGAATGGTTTCGAATCATGAAATGGAATTTTAAACATTAATATAATAAAAGGAAAATAAAAAAAATGATTTTTTCTAACTTTAAATTATAATAGGTGGCGCTAATGTCGAATTAGCAATGTTTAATTTTTTTCCATCTTACAACACTAAGAAATCTGACCATATATGCTGTATTGCAATTATATACGAAATGACAATCAATCTAACCTCAAAGTGTTTAGTGGCTCATCGAACAAGAAAACGTAAGTTTTCTCAGCGAATAATAGCATCCATATGATTCAAATATATGTTTTTTTGTTTCACAAATAGTTCGGGCAGGACAACGTCTGTCGGGTCCGCTAGTATTTATGATAATTCATGAACAGTTAACATAGAGATATACCGTCTTACTTATAAACGTAAACTAGTTTTAGTACCCGGTAATAGAGCGTTTTTAACTTATATACTGTGATTATCTTTATTACACAATTCTTTAGTAAACCGCAAGTTAAGACAGGTCGAGAGGTTGTTTAACGCTTGACTAACGCGTCATACCAAATATTTCAAAATGGCGGATACTTTCACACATAATCCGACGCATAATATTTGATATTGACAAAAAAAATTCACACTTAGGTAAGTATAACGTTTTTCGCTATTATATTTCATCGCAATCGTGTTCAAATTGATTCAACACGGCACAACGCGGTGTTTGTTTTCTTTTCTCGATATCACTTAAAGTCAGTCATACATACAAAGATTACATGCATTCATCTATTTTTTGACAACTACGAAGCCAATGCGGCCATATGAAAAAAATAAATGAGGGTGTTCATAAACAAATCATTGAACAATTTAGTCGTATCTTAGTATACATTTTAATAAGTAAGATTTTTTAATACCGATGTTAACAATTTTAGTCGTCATTAACTAGTTCGCCATTAGTAAGCTTTCAACGAAATCTAATAAGTAAGATTAATGTAATATTGAGTTGCGAATTGGGTATCAAATACGTTCAAATCAAATAAAGGACACCACAATACGCCACGTTGTACGCGAGTTGTGTCTTCGATAGTCTGACGGTTTTACCTCGCGGTAATAAAATGACTAGACCAAAGGGTACTACATGATAGCTCGCATTTGCGAAAGTCGAAGCCATAAAAGTTGACATTAGGTATAAACGAAAAAACAGGAGCATTAAAAGTAGTAGGTATCTTATAATTACGTAAATAATATGTTGAGAAATAAAATTACACACATTCATACATACCATCACGCCATGTCCCTCGCGGGGTAGGCAGAGAGAACTGAACGCCACTTATTTCTATCTTGACGCACATTCATCGCCTCGTCGACATTCATACATTGTCTTATACATGTTCGTCTGTTATTCACGCTTCTAACATTTCCGTCTTTCAAAATACCGTTCACATGGACGTGCCATCCCTTCCTTGGGCGGCCCCGACCTCTCACTCCATTCCTGTCCGCAATGTATATTTTCTGCGTTCCTCATTCATTATCTCCATGTACCCAAACCATCTCAATGTGTTCACTTTCATTCTATTAATGAAATCTTGTTTTATCTTACACTCTTTCCTTGTGTCCTCATTTCTGACCCTGTCATACATCGTCCTATTACAGATTCTTCTTAGCGATCTCATTTCAACTGCATTTATTCTGCTTTCGTGCGACTTCTGCAATGTCCAGGTTTCACTTGCATAAGTCAAGGTTGGCACTAAAATTGCCGACCGCCGCGCGCCGTGGCACAGTTGGTAAGCCGTTCGGTTTCTAAGCGGGCGTCCTGGGTTCGATTCCCAGCAGAGAATAAATTTATTTAAATTCATTTCTCACGCAAATATTGCTTCTCTGGGATGGAAACACTGTTTAGTTGGAAGAAATTGCCATACGCCAATTAATTCGCCACTTGCGCAGGATGCAAGGAAGGGTTCGTTATTATTATTTTTATAATTATCAAATGCAAATACATTTTTTTTTTTAATAAAAAAATAATGACGATTACATTTTCCCGCCAAACTGCAAAGCAGTTTTTTGGCATAAACAAATTTCTTACCTCAAATGACACAAGTGATTGAAACATTATTCCTGCACCCATTTTCCACTCAATTTATAAAGTAACTAGCTGACGCTTCAATGAAAATATCTCTGTAACGGTCAATATAAAATTTGTACAAATCTTTTATTGTGACTTAAGGTATATAGATACATTGATGAGGACTCTGTTGACGAATCCATAGATTATTGCAACCAGTCAACCACAAAATTTTTAAGTTACGCTGGATATGTAGATTAACATGGTATATTTTAGAATAGTACATAACTTAGTACAGGAACATTATAATTGGCAAATATTTCATTGTTATTTGATAATTTTAAACGAAACATATTACTACCTAGTAAGTTAGTAAGTAGGTACAGCAGAGAATTATTGATTTCTATACAAAGTAGGTAGTTTTCCTAAAATTAATAAAATTTTATCTATCTCTGGATGTCCTAATAAACTTTTATGATTTTATGACCAAATACTGTTTATAGCAAAACAACATGTTGTGTTATATGAT
The DNA here is from genome assembly GCA_963576475.1 of Molanna angustata. Classification (NCBI taxonomy): domain Eukaryota; kingdom Metazoa; phylum Arthropoda; class Insecta; order Trichoptera; family Molannidae; genus Molanna; species Molanna angustata. The sequence goes on along the minus strand of OY754964.1, from coordinate 23,726,785 downwards.
CTATAACAATAATTACATACATATATCTACCACAATAATAGGTATTGTACTTGTTCTTTCTTAATAAAGGTCAAACTTTAGTTGTGCGATTGACGCATATAATAATTGCTGTACATACAAATATAAATAATATTACCAATCTTTTTGAGGCAAATATTTGATGAGGAAAAAGGATGTTACATAAATCCACTGCTAAACCAATTACACTGGTTGAAGTGTCCAGAGCGAGTTGATTACAAAATTTGTTTGACCGCGTTTGATACTTCAAAAATTCAGCACCACAATACATTTAAGAGCTGTGTCAGAGAAAAAAGCTCTCTGGGAGGCGTCTCACACTCAGCTCGTTTGTGGACAGAGTCAACAAAGCGGCTTACTATGACCGATGCTTTGGTGTGAGCGTTCCAATTAAGTAGAATGTACTGCTTTCAGATGTCCGCAGTGATCAAAGCAAGAGCACTTTCAATAAATGACTGAAAACAGCTTTGATTTCGTAGAACAGCACATAACTAAACTATTAGCGCGCTTGGAATAGTTTTGAATCAATAAACGACGCAATTTTAAATCCCCTATTATTATAATTATTATTACATACATATCTGTGTGTGGCATCGCATCATTCGAAATTCAAAATTTTCATACACAAAAAGCACCTTTCTGTTTACATTTTCAGACAACACGTTTATTTTTAGCAACTTGTTTTTTTTAAATAATCATATTTTTTATTAGCAACACCGGCATATAAATATGTATAGTTATCATCGCACGAGTCAACTGTAATTAAATAATAATGGAATCAAAATTTCGTATTCTTTAGTGGTCTAACACCCGCATTCACATACAAATATGAGTATTAAGCCTTTTGGCTTCCTAAATCCTTATAGTTTGTTTCTGAATACGGATGAAAGAATACAGTTGGTATTCACAAATGCGTAGCTTAGAATAATTAAATATTAGATTAATTAGAATAATTAAATTTATGTGTAGTACCTCTATTATTTTGAAATAATCTTGAACAAAATAACGAATTTAAAATTAAAGTTTATTACAAAATATAAAATATAAGTTAATTAACAAACTTACTCATTATAAACTGTTGGTTCTTTAAAGCAATCAAATAAAAAAATAAATTTAAAATTTTCCTGTCTATTACTTACAATTACCTACACAATTTTTTTTAGCTATGTATTTATTATTTATTGCTGGTTTATCTTTATATCTGAACGATGTTTTAAAAAAACTTTAATCTGTTAACTGAATAAGCATTTGGTTTTTTCTGTTGTATTATAAAACTGAAAAGACTGCCTCAGACTTACCTGGCAGGTACACAAAACAATGTGTAATACAAAGGTTTGCCAGAATGTGTGAAGGAAGCGTCTCGTCTTGCCGCCTTTTTTCGCCTAGGTGTTGAATACATAAATATATTGTGTGCTTCCTTTGTATATTTGTGTATTTTCTTGTTTTTCGTTGTTTTGTGTTAATTTGTTATTTTTTAAACTTGTCAATATTCTTTTTGTTTATACTAGATGTAAAAAAATGCATATATTTTTACATCTAAATAAAATATACATACAAACATACATGATTTATTTCATAACAAAGAACGAAGTTATATATTATATGACCGCATACTATGTGCAATTGTACGTAATAAATTACTAATGTTTCCAACAGCATCACTAGTATACTAGTAAAGTTACTGTTTCATCTAACTCATGTCTAACTGTGTAATTTTGTGTTAAAGTTCGATCATATGTATACGTAGGTTGGAATTATACATAATATACTAACAATGAACAACATTGTTAATACCAATTTACATACCTACATGAACCAACAATGTTTTATGTGCATACCTACACAATACGCTCAGAGTTTCAACATTTTCACGAACTTGTGCAGATTTGTCGAATCGTGTTGCTTGGTAACGGAATACAGTGCTACAGAGCGAAATTGCAATGACAACAATGGAATACATCTCACGTTTCACAAAGGATTCGACACGTACACGATTTGATAATTACTTCTCAAATTGACATGTACAATGTACATCAAATTATATCCTCCCCGGTCATATTTACATAAGTTGGATAGTGCATCGTCCCAAGCTATACAAATAAATGAAGAAATAGAGTTGAATCGCGTAACGGCCGTAACAATTTCGCGTATGGTTTGAATTCAGCTTCAAACCATACATGTCACCCACTTAGGAATAATTTTCCGCTTAGCTAACACACAGAGTATTACGTTAATGTGAGTGTATATTCTTGATAGAAATAACCATGACTGCATTACGTTTGTTTATTGGATAATATTCATAATATTATATTGGAATGAATTAAGTTTAGATATTTCGTAATATTCATAATATTGGAATGAATTATGTTTAGATATTTCGTACGATTCGTGTGAGATTGGTCTTGTAAATAAGTTGTTTATATATTTTTCAGAAAGGAAAAAAAGGAAGTACAAATTAAAGACTTTATTGTATTCATAGACAACGTTCCCTCTAATTTTACTATTGTGTGTGCGGATCTTCGACACATCTGTGCAATGGCGGTGCGATAAATTTACACCCCACCCCTATAAACACACACAATTTTTCATTAAAATTTATATTTTTAGGGTATTTATTAATCACAGTGATTTTATATAATAACAACACTAACAAAGATAATTTTTGAAATAAATAAAAAATATAAAAAAAATATTGATTACCTATAATATATTAAATATTAAACTTGTAGAATTTTCTTTTTATTTATATTGAATCTATATATTATAAAATTTTTATGTTGTGTTTTTTTTCCTAAATAAATATTTATAAAAATGTATTTTTTCCGCTTTTATTCAAAATTATTCTTATTAAATTTTCAACATGGTAAAATAATCTTTCTCCGAATTTTGTCGCATTTCTATTGTAGATACCTATTTTTTTAAACGAACTACTACTGGGCCGGCCCTAAGAGATTCAATGCCCCAAAGCAAAAACACTAGAAAGTAGGTTATTAATTTTATGAAAAATATTACAGGGAACATTGTTCATAGATATTATTATGTACCTACATATATTATTGAAGGTAATTATCTTCCTTTATATGAGTAATTAACACGGATAAAAATAAAGGAATATGTATCTGTTTTTTTATTTTTTGAACTGTTTATTACTCTCCAGACTATGGAATAGTTGAGTCATGTTTTCACATCTTTAAGCGTATCAGTTTCTCAACGGGTATTATGTAGAGAGTGCATACTATGAGTTTCGTAGTGATGTGTTTGTATATATGGCGTGCGCCGTACGGATTATCCTTTTCGTGACCTCTCTACAGCCCAAACTATAAGTCCGATCGACTTCATATTGCATAGAACTAGAGCTGATTAGTTTTCGATGGACTAATTTTAATTTATTCTCTATGAATGCATCATTTACGTTGTTTTTTTTGTGTTCTCTCTGCAGCTTAAACTATTAGACCGATTGACTTCAGATTGTTATCATATATTATGTATATTCAGATTGATATCATAAGTCCATAAACATAGAGCTGATTAGTTTTCCATTGATATCCGTTAATTTCTTCTCTATGACTTCATCTGTCCAAATTTTCAAAATGCTCACACGGTCTGGAAAAGTGTTTGTTCTCTGTCTCTACACTCATCAAAAATGAATTCAAGGATGGTCAAATTTTAAAGAAAAAAATCTATGGATTGCCATATCAATGTGAAATAAATTTAATATTTGTATGAAATATATATGTAACAGAAGAAAAATAGCTTCTGTATGGGAAAATTGAGTTTCATATTGATATTGTATGTGTCTCTATACACAAGTGTATTTTTTACTATCTACTTCTATCTTCCTCAAGGGATAGGCAGTGAGAACCGAACACCGCATTCTTCTATCTTGACACATACATCGCCTCATCAACATTGATACACTGTCTCATACATGCTCATCTTGCTAGTAATGCAATTATACTTAAAATTTCTCAACATGTATCATGTAGAAAGTGCATAGGTACTATGAGTTTCATGACAATGATTTTGTATGTATGGTGTATTGTGAAACTTTTGTCTTCTGGGAATCTTATATTTGTTTTAGAATATAATAGAAATGTACCTACTTCATAAAAATGCATTATGAGATTGTCAACCTTTCAAAAAGAAAAAATGAACACGTACCTACTATGGTGTGGAGGGTTTAATGTTGTCTACAACCCATTCGTTTTAATAAATCATTTGTTATAATGCATTCGTATTCATGAAATAAGTTTTAACATTATTTTATGAATACCTACGAATAAAAAGTTAAATGAATATTTGGTTTGACGGTTGTTAGAATTCATGTTTTTGTTTAAAACATAACAGAATTTAAAGGTTAGGTTAGGTATATAATTCGGTTACGAGTAAGAACAACAAGTAAAGTTGAAAGCAACCCATGTTAGAGTAAAGAAGATACCAGCAATAGTGTGCCAGGGGCTTTAGCGGTGACAGAAGTAATCTCCTCTTGTCATTGTTGTAATTTATGCTTCGGAAATTGGACTAAACATTGATAAGACAAAGGCTGAATCCTGTTTTTGTCCAAAACTTTGTGGCCATAATGATTTTCCGCCCGTTTTGTTTTTAAAGAAAGAATGCCTTTCCTGATAAACAAATTGTTTAACATTGTGGGGAAAATTTCATCTCCGATCCAAAATAATTTCCGAAAATGTTTAGATGTAAACTTCGCAAGATTTGTGACAAAAGTCAAAACAAATTGAGATATTCTTATGGAGAAATGGAAATATAAAACATGTACTCGTTGGTTCCATCACAACATTTCTCTCGTCTCATTCACTTTGGTACTGATTGTAATAATATGACAAAAACAATTCTGGAACGTCATTTTTTGTTTATTATTTTTTCGCTGAGATGAAGAATATCCACTTAATTCTATTAATCTATTTATTTAATACTGCTTCTCGGGCAACTAAATAATCTTAAACATATTGAAATTATTTTATACAAACGCTAAGATTGTTTCCTCGAATTAACAAACATACATTGCCTAATTAATACAAAAGTAGTTACACAAAACATACGGAAATAATTTTATTCATACGCCAAGATTGTTTCCTCGAATTATCAAACATACATTGCCTAATTAATACAAAAGCAGTTACACAAAACATACGGAAATAATTTTATACATACGCCAAGATTGTTTCCTGGAATTATCAAACATACATTGCCTAATTAATACAAAAGCAGTTACACAAAACATACGGAAATAATTTTATACATACGCCAAGATTGTTTCCTCGAATTAACAAACATACATTGCCAAATTAATACAAAAGCAGTTACACAAAGAAAAAAAGAAAAAGAAATTAAAAAAAAAATACACGAAGAAGAAGACAGCATTAAACGGTAAATTAAAGCATTAAAATATTACAAAATAAAAACTGTTATAAAAAGACAAACACAGCATTAAGCGTAAAGAAAGAAAGTAAATTAGGGAAAAAGGGAAAAGGATAAGGAAAGGATAAAAATGTGGACAGGAATAGGAAATTTGTCACAAAGTTCGCCTCCCCATATTTGCCCTCTATCGACCTTAGGTATGATTCATAGTTCTATTGGAATATGTCGATGTCCACCAAATTGTTATTGTACTGTCGACAGATGATTGTCAGTGATGATTGCGTCGGATGCCCCCGGTGTTAGCCCGCAGAACATTCGGACGCCAACACAAGGACCAAGGGGTCGGGGACAAGCCCCTCCGACTTGAATCGGGGTGTACTTAGCGACCGATTTCGAGACCAATCGGAGGCCCTGACGTGTGAGGTTGGATTCTCGGGGGTAGTGGTTGAACTCGCTGGATATTGTGTTGTCCGACGTTGCGGCTGCTTCAGGGGGTGAACAGGACCAATGGGTCCTATAGCATCACCGGCGTGGAAGTGGTATCGCGATCTCTCTCTCTCTCTCTCTGTCGACAGATTCTGATGAAAGGAGAGTTTTGTCTCGACATTTTTACCAGTGTATTCAGCCCTGATTAGTATTTTATTCTTTGACAATTTTTTATCATCTCGATACAGACAAAGTTGGAAAATAATAGGAGAACCAGGATTTCAAGGCGCCTACAGGGCTTACGACCTGTCATCGGCTGGTTTATGTGATCACTTTATGCGCTTGCGCAACTTTCACCAATTATGTCTTCTTATTGAGTTCCCTTATCAATGCATTTTTGAAAGTTATATATATTTTAATAATGAGAAATTGATCGTTTGAAAACAAGCTGTTTTTACATCGCCATCTATGAAGTAACGAAGAAATCTTTGTGTTACGCCATTTAATGATATTTAAGTTTTTTTGTAAACAATAAAAACAATAGTCCTTATACACGAGGTGACAGTGTTCTCGCACAGATGTCACCCCTGAATATCATTGACTCCCGACAGGAAAAAATCCAATCTTTGTATTTATGTAAAAACATTTCAATTAAAAAGGGGGCATAAAAATCATAGTAATGCCTTTTGTTATCAATATAACGTTTTATATTATATTTAAGGATCCAATAAAAATGTTTGGCGGAGAGGCACTCAAAACTTTTATTGTACCCGGAGAAAATCCTGGATCATGTCCAATCATCCATAGCAGGCGGCCAGTATAGATAGTCTAGAGTGGCCACAGATCTTGAAGAAAGCTTGACTTGGCTGGCCGACAGCTTATCTACAAATACCATCACATAATCTCACTGCCTTAAAGGGATCACCGATTGAATGGAACTCATCTGTTTCGAATGGTACATTGGTACCAATGTATCTACCTACCTATCATTATCCTTCCAATAATATACCAATCAATGCTAAATTATATAGGATGTCTTACAGAAATATATTTACTTATTTAAAAAAACGATATTTTTTTTTAAATAATATGAATATATCCTTGTTAAACAAGTAAATATACCATCCTTCATTCACAAAATCAAGCATAGGTATATGCTTGTGCTTTAGGTAAACAAATCGGCCGCGACAACTGTACCTATTACAAATCCAGTGGGCTAACTGCCCTGCCATCGACCCATATAATATAAATATATTGAATCTTTAAATGAAGATTTAAATAAAATCATTAAAATTTCCTGTTATTTATTTATACATCTTCTTGTACATAATATAAACATGTTATCATTGGATTATAAATTTATTATTTTTTTTTAATTTTACATAAATGAAATAAGTATTACAATACAATTGCATGCATGCTAGTGTGTGTGCGTGTTACTGGTAAGTGTGTGATTGCGATGGTACAAAGAATACCTTACTGGGAAGTGCTGTACCGAGGTACCCAATATTAATAATTTACTTAGTTACTAAAGGTACTAAGTATTATATTATTTACTTACTTAATTAAGGTACTAAATATTATATTTTTATGTAAATATTATACTACTTTGGTACCAAATATTATATTATTTACTTAGTTACAAAAAAATTGTTTAGATTTATTGTTAATTTTTCCGCGAGACATCAATAGAATTATGCTCTATAGTCTACAAGTGTATATTATTACATAAACATTAGAAACAATATTTTACAAGATTTCTAATTTTTTGAACTTTAGGTCCCGGAATCGATTCTCGATGAAGAGCTAGTTTTTAATTGTGTTTTCTGTCTGGATCTGTGACACGATTAATATCATAATTTTTCAGAATGTGGAAACTTGTTATTTGGCGCGGATTAAATTAATATTTGACATAGCACCAGTTAGTTGCCCGAGAAGTAACATAAAATAAAATGCTTAGTTAATGTTTCATTAGTAAAACGAATACAATGGTTTGAAAATTGGATAACTTTACGAACGGACCATCCATTTTTTTTTCATCTCGTAAAGACGTAATTAAATTCTTTGTTGTCAAGGAAATTAAAATATTTACCAAGAATATTATATTATATACCTAAGTATATCTGTCTGCTTCTTTGTTGATGAGTTTGTTGTATTTCAACTTCAATTTGAGATGATGAATAAAGTACCGATGTAGATAAAACCATTTATTTTATAATACAAGTACCTTAAATATGGAGGAATAATAAAATTTGAATATTTATTATTTTGTATAATATCTTCACGTGTTTGGTTTTTGTATGACAATTTAGTAAGAGGATTAAAACTGTATGGGGTTACATCACAAGTGAATGTAAAAAAGGGGATTTTATTCAAAATTTTAAAATTAATTTATACTGTTTAAATTTATTATTCAACACCAATTTAAGAGCACGTAAAACGTTCATTTAATTATCTGCGAAACAATCTCGTTAAAATTTTATTTGAGAAGGTGTCGATAATTTTTTCATCCAAGATGTAGGTATTAACATTTTACATTACTTCAAAGGAACGTCTCATAAAAATTGAAGATCATGTTTTTGTTACTTCTGTTCTCCTCTTGAATTTCCGAAAGACTTGGAAAGAAGATCTCCCTGATATTTTTTGATAAAATATTGTATGTTATATTGTATTGTATTGTACTTGAACGAAATGTGCAGCTACTCTTTTTCGTGCACTAAAAACATACCTTGCAGCCTAGTAGTCTACTCGATCTAAACAATTTATTTCATCAAAAATAAGTGTAGGTAACGTGTTATTGACTTCTCTTGTATTTTCTGCATTAAATAGAATCATGATTTTAAGAGCTGATACCATTTCAAATCGAGGTATGACTGAAAGGTACAATTTTAAATTTGTATTTCAAACAGTTGTAATCTATCTGTCGATTAGTTCTAGAGAATCTATTTCTCTTTATAATAAAGGTTTATAGTTTGGTACGTATTCTTCAATTGTACATACTATCGCCGTAGATGGTTGGAACTCGTGTGTTGCATACAATAAGTATTAATTACAAATGAAAAGTTTTTTGTCTCATTCACGAAATATTCAAGTACTTCAAAAACGCGAAGGCTAACAAGAAAACGCAAAAATATCAACGACACTATGAATGTTTATCTGTTTTAGCCAGACGATCCCACCATTTCGCTCTTAAGAAATGGAAAAGAAACTTAAAAATGTAAATTGTATTCGTCGACAAAGACCTCCAGAGTACTAATCATTAAAGCATCAATTATTTTTGTTTTCAAAGTGTTATGGTGTTTATTTATTTGAGTAAGTTGCTCAATGTTGCTATTTTGGGACCATCCTGTTAATATTCCATCTTATCCATTAAGTTGAATGGTCTCAAATTTAAATGGAAATTGAACACTTTTGATTCGGCTTTATTCAACCGACATTCTCTGGATTCGAATTGGATCGAGGATTTGTACGATACAAGGAGCTCAATTACACGAATTGTTCTTAAGATGAGTAGTTCGCATGACAAATAATTGGTATCTTTTTGCATTTAAATGTATTGTAAAATTCTCTATCTCTATTTGTAAACGCCGTTCGCCAAATTGCGAATCGATGTTAATGTGAACTAATATAACGTAGATGAATGGAAAACACACTTTATGGATAACGAGATTGTATGCGACGCGACGTCTGCGTGTTCTAAAGATCTAAAGTACTGGTAGAGGATTGGTCTCACCAATACACCCTCTTGTAGCCCGTGAACTGGTGCACATATAACACAGATAATATATTATTATGATGTTTTTGTGATGATTTGAATGATCGATCACAAAATAGTTCGCTCGTTAAATGTCAATTATAACGAAAGGCGCACGATGGCCAAACTATTTACTTACGATTCTCGACATCGAATATTAACGGGCGAAGTGGGTAGCGGGAAGACTGAGGCGAAGAGAGAATAATCATTTCGTATTATTGCACTGACAAATAATCAAAAGTAATATTGTACCAACATTTAATTTGAATACTAATACGGAACTATTACTCATATATATTTTACATATATTTTATTAACGAAAAACTTTTAAATTGGTCTTGAAATCGAACAAAATGGAAAAGGCCCTTATCCCAGTTGGTAAAGGGCCGTTCAGCCGTAACGGTCGTTCTGATATAAGAAAATAATAAACGTAGAACCATAACAAATATTGTTTTATTTCATAAAAAAGTATAATGGTGTTCTATATCATACATACCGTCAACATTGACATTATAAAAACATAAGATTTTTTTTGTACAGAGTGACATTGTACATATTTATTGTTCAGTGGAATAATTGTAAATATTTATATGCTTTGAAATATCACAAATAATAAAAATATATCCATTAAAAAATCTCTTGCTTTTAAATTGAATATTTTTTTTGTCATAATATTTTTACCATTACTGACTGATTTTTTTTATTAACAAAACAACTTTTTGACATAATTTGCTCCTTTATTTTAACTTAGCTATAATGTAATACTTTAGGTGTAGTAAATATTACGAAACGAGATAGGAATTTATGATATTTACGATGAATTTGGAAAAAAAAACGTATTGTTTTACATCTTTATCTAATATTATTTTGATAGATTGATGAAATTGAGAAATATTCGTTATTTCAACTATGAGAACACTTAATTATAGAAAATTTTAAAATATTCAAATATATTTATATACATAATTTTGAGTTTAATTCAAAGGATTCGATCTCGCAATCACTGACCGCTCTGGCACCACCCATCTAATTTAATAGCTTTAAAAAACTAACGACAAATTAAATAAGTTCATTCTAAAAATTATTAAAATATACAAAATTTTACAACACAAACACAAATGTAGGTAATAAAATTTTCAAAACATTACATACATAATCTTGAATGTACCTACCTACAAATATATTTTTTATTCTCAATAACATATTCGCTCCTCTAACAAAATCAATGTTTTCATGTCTTAGATAAAGAATATCAACTTATTCGTAAGATACATATAAACCTCGTCATTTATTCAAGAAAAAAATGTGATTTTCTTATGCGCTAACATTATTTTCACAAAATCTAAAGTAATAAAGCAATCAAAATGTTAGTGTGTGTGTGTGTTTGTCTCACGCCTTCTGAAAAACCAAGAGCATCTAAAAATCTAATTTATGTGCGAACATGTACCAGTATACCTGATGCAGTGTCACGCTAAAAATAATTCGATAAAAGTGCTGAATTTTAAAAATATTTCAATAATTATTTTTTTCATACAAGTCATATCTGTCAAAAAAGTGTACATTTTGCACGCAAATATCTGTTTGTTTAAAAGTTAGAAGTACGTTTTTACACGAATAAAATATATTTTCAAGTATAACTTAGCTTTTAAGTGAAAAACATGGTGAGTATTTTGTCTAATTATAATGTTTCACTTATTTTTAAAGTAAGCGTTTTGTACAAATGTACATATAACCCCGCCATTTTAATATCTTTTCATACGATATTTAATTTTCCTACCGAATAAATATGTTCTTTAAAATAATATACCTTTGAAATAAATGTGATTATGAAATAATAAAATGAAACACAAGACATTAAAGCAAGTTTTAAGACATATATTGTAAAAGTCTGATAATTATAAGTAAAGATATAGGCATAATAAAATTGCATAATTTGTATAAAACATTTGATATTTCGGACAATTTTCGTTTTTGTGGCTTCGAACAAACCAATGTAGGTACCTACCTACATATCCAAAAAATGTATCGAGCTCATTTGATATTAATATTGGAATGGTTACTATGGTTACAGAAAGATTCTGATATTCAAATAAAATTTGTTATGAATCGAATTTATTTAGAACATTGTTGTAGGTAGGTACCTATATAATACTATTTACTTACAAATCAACAATATACTGATTTCCTATAGGAAAATTATTTTATTTGTTTATTTATGTATGTTTGCGATGTACTCCTAAACCGTTTGTCCGATTACAATGAAACTTTGGTGAATTGTCGAGCGTATGCCCAGGATGGTTTCTGGATTTAAACTTTTTTTTATTCTTCTTCTTCTTCGTGTATTTGGTCATTTTACCTATGAAGGGGGAGTATCCTGGGAAAAGAAGGTCCGACTGTCCTTCCATCTCTTCGCAGGTCTTCCAGGACGATTTGTGGATTTTAACTTTTTTCTTTTTCTTCTTCTTCATCGTGTATTTGGTCATTTTACCTATGCAGGTGGACTATTCTGTGAGAAAAAGGTCCAATTTTCCTTCTATCTCTTCGCAGGTTTCTAGATTTAATCTTTTTTCTTCTTCTTCTTCTTCATCGTGTATTTAGTCATTTTACATATGACGTTGAAGTATTCTGGGAGAAGAAGGTCCAACTGTCCTTCCATCTCTTCACAGGTCTTCCAGAACGGGTTCTGCATATAAACTTTTTTCATCTTTTTCTTCACCGTGTATTTGGTTATATTACCTATGAAGATGAACTATCCTGGAAGAAGAAGGTCCAATTTTCCTTCAATCTCTTCGCAGGTTTCTGGATTTAAACTTTCTTCTTCTTCGTCATCGTCGTGTATTTGGTCATTTTACCTATGATGTTGGAGTATCCTGGGAGAAGAAGGTCCAACTGTCCTTCCATCTCTTCGCAGGTTTCTGGATTAAAACTTTTTTCTTCTTCTTCTTCATCGTGTATTTGGTCATTTTACCTATGAAGGTGGACTAACCTGGGAGAAGAAGGTCCAATTGTCCTTCCATCTCTTCGCAGGTTTCTGGATTTAAACTTTTTTCTTCTTCTTCTTCGTGTATTTTTGGTCATTTTACCTATGAAGTTGGAGAATCCTGGGAGAAGAAGGTCCAACTGTCCTTCCAACTCTTCGAAAGTCTTCCAAGACGATAAACTTTTTTCTTCTTCTTCTTTTTCTTCTTCATCGTGCATTTGGTCATTTTACCTATGAAGGTGGACTATCCTGGGAGAAGAAGGCCCAATCTTCCTGCCATATCTTCGCAGGTATCTGGATTTAAACCTTTTTCTTCTTCTTCTTCGTGTATTTAGTCATTTTACCTTTGAAGGTGGAGTATCCTGGGAAAAGAAGGTCCTTTCATCTCTTCGCAGTTCTTCCAGGATGGTTTCTGGATTTAAACTTTTCTTAGCCTACTGAAGGGACGGGATGTAATGAAGGGAAGGGATGCACTAAAGGGCCTGAAGGGACGGGAGGTATAAAAGGGCCTGAAGGGACGGGAGGTACTGAAGGGCCTAATTGGAAGGGACGTAATGATGGATTGAAGGGACGGGAGGTACTGAAGGGCCTGAAGGGACGGAAGGTACTGAAGGGCCTGAAGGGACGGAAGGTACTGAAGGGCCTGAAGGGACGGGAGGTACTGAAGGGCCTGAAGGGACGGGTTGTTCTGAAGGGTCTGAAGCGACGTTTCATGGAGTGTAATTCTTTTTCTTCTTAATTTTATGTAGACCTTGCAGTTTTTACACAAACTATTTCCTTTAGTTTTTTCTTCGTTTTCTTACTTTATGTAGAACTTTGGTGAATTTTATGCAAACTATTTCCTAAAGATTAATCTTCTTCTTCTTTTATGAAGACCTTTTAGTCAGTTTTTATACAATCTATTTACAATAGTCTAATTCTTCTATTTCATGTATTTTTTCTTATTTTATGTAGACCATTGGGATAGTTTTTTATACAAACTATTTCTTATAGTCTTATACTTATTCTTTTCTTTTTTATTTAGACTTTTGGGTTAGTTTTAAGTCTAATAGTCTATTGTGCAGAAATATTATTAACGATATGCACACTTGATGAAAATACATATATTATGTAAAAACGAATGGGATGTGGGATGTGACGATGTTACCTGCACTAGAATCTTTTCAATACTTTTGTTTAATCAAATTTAAACCATTTATATCATCCTATTTTGAATAATTTTCAACACCTTCATATTTGATTTCGTTGACGATATTTAAAGAATGGGGGTTGTGGCCATTACTGAACTCTTCATAACGTTTATATTCAAATTAAAAACTATTTACTATAGTTTAAGTCTTCTTCTTCGTTAATGTAGACTTTTGTGTCAATTTTAAGTCTATGAGTCTAATTGTGCAAAAATATATAATACACACTTGATGAAAAAATATAAAAACGAATGGGATGTGACCAACACTAGAGTACATTATTTAATCAAATTTTAACCACATTCCAACATCCAAAATTACTAAATTTTCAATAGGTACATATTACAATTTGTTTTCGATGATAATATTTAAAAATGGAGGTTGTTGCCTAACCAATACAACGTTGATAAACAGTCATATTTAAAACCATTTCGCATAGTCCATGCGTGCAGAAATTGTAGGTATATTACGTATACTTTATTCACACTTTATAGCAATATATAAAAAAGAATGGGTTGTGGCCATCACGTGAACATTTTACAATGCTTATTAAACTCAATCAAATTTCAAACCACTTTTCATAGTCCGATATTGCAAAATAATTGGGTGACAATATTATAAAAACGATTGCTTATTTCTTCACAATTATACATTCTTGGCCAACGGCGGGACATAAAGGCTAGTAAGAAATAAGCAGAAATATATGTGTTTTTAAAGGATCGTGAAATATTATGTGTTCTATGAAAATTTAAATCTTGTATATTTCTGATCATAAAAAAATCAAACGTTTAATGCACGATGAAGGAGAAGAAAATGATAATATATATTATGATGAATTAAAAATAAATATTAGACAATAAAAATAATATATCGACAATATTTAGCATGACAAATTCGTTTTATCGAGTTTTAATAGATCATTTAGCTACCTTCCCCATACATTCCCTAAATTTAGAATAAATGCTTGTGGTTGGTGAACGAAATCATACTTTACTAAATATTTCTGAAATTATCATTGGGTTGGCTAAATCGTCGACCGCGTAGCCATTTCAAATCGTCCGCCTGTCTGATGCTAACGTCTTAAACGACAATTATTAAGTTTTCTTAAGATGCAGTCAAATTATCGACCGCTGTGTCATATCCGATTTGATTCGATTCGTGGCAGAGCAGAATTTTATTAAAAATTATTTCTCGTACAAAACTAGCTTATCTGGACTGGAAAAACGAATTATTTCGAAAAAAGTGCCTCTTGTTAAAGGTTAAAGGAATTGTTTATTATTATTATAATTAAATACCTACAACTTTTCCGTGATTAACTAAAAAAAGCCTCCATTTCGTTTCTTTTCATAAATTATTTCATTGATACATCATATTCCTTGCGCGTTTAAAACTAAAATATAAGTACCTATAGCCATGTATTAATTGAGTAGGTACCTACCTATAAAAACTATTTATGAGTGTGTGAAGTTTATTGATTGCTGTCATTAAAATATCGATTTTTTTTAAATATAATGAATATGTCCTTGTTAAACAACTACATATACATCTTCCTACGTTCCCTAAAATAAGCAAATAAATTCTTGTGCTATAGGTGAACGAAATCGGTCGAGGCAGGATTCGAAATCGCGACCACTGGATTACTAGCCCAGCGCGCTAACCGCTCTGCCATCGACCCATCTAAATTGAATAAGTATCCTTATTCTAAATGTGTATTCTCAATTGCAATTTATGTTTGGCTTTAAAATACTATTTATAGTGTTATAAGACCGGCGCGGCGCCAGTAATTTCAAAAGCAGGTCACCTGTTGTGGTTAAAAGTTTGACCAAGCATGATATATTGTAACTAACCGTTAATATAAGAAGAGTCAAGTTTGCGTGATGTATGTATAATAAAATTGTTAGATCATAAAAGCCACACAAAAATAAACTTCCTGTTAAATCACTTATGAAGGTATTAATGAGCAACCGTTGGTGTTGGAGTAAACTGAAAACATTATTATCATTTGGATTTATTACGTTTTGTTACATGTTAATCAACAAATTTTTAATGTTTACTCTTTTCAACTGTGAGGCACCGGCTTAGAATAGTGCTTCCACTCTTTTCTATTACTGTTTTCGAGTGTCCCGTAAGAGCCGGGTAATCTGAAATACTACAGGTAACAATAACATCTGACATAGTTCAGCAATGAGGTTCACCACCCATTCTGAATGTAGTGCCTTTTTAGGTGAGACGAGACTGGTGTGTGGGTATAGGTACACATATGTGTTGTGCTCCCTTTTATAAGGCAATGCACACCCGCACACCTTTCGCTGGTTACCCCACATTGTGGGATATGCCGTAATGGTATGAATGAATGAATGAATACTCTTTTCAACAAGTTCACGTTTTGTTGCATGTCACGTTTTGTAACATGTCACGTTTTGTTACTTGTCACGTTTTGTTACATGTCACGTTTTGTTACTTGTCACGTTTTGTTACATGTCACGTTTTGTTACTTGTCACGTTTTGTTACATGTCACGTTTTGTTACTTGTCACGTTTTGTTACATGTCACGTTTTGTTACTTATCACGTTTTGTTACATGTCACGTTTTGTTACTTGTCACATTTTGTTACATGTCACGTTTTGCAACTTGTCACGTTTTGTTACTTGTCACGTTTTGATACATGTCACGTTTTGTTACTTGTCACGTTTTGTTACATGTCACGTTTTGTTACTTGTCACGTTTTGTTACTTGGTAATCAAAAAAATTATATTCTAAAACATTTTGAAATCGTATCTAAATGATGTTACCCATGTAAATGTTTTTTTAACACCCAAAACATAACACTTAACAAAAATAAAACATAATTGAAAATCATTATTACTAGTTGCATGTAACACATGAGATCCAACTGTCGATAGCGATAGTATGTATAGTGAAGAATAAGAATCAAACTATAAACCCATAAATCCAAAATATTGAAAATTTTAATACATGTTGGTATGTATGTCAAGATAGGACAGTATGGAGGTCAGTCCTGTTTTCCTACCCGGAATATGAAAACAGCATGATGGTTCTGTATGTATGTTTGGAGATTAAGTACCTATCTAACTATTAAGTCTTCTTACATATTGTGTATAGGCGACTGACATACAAATTGTATGAAGCAATGTCGTCACTAAATTCAATTTTTATAAAAATTGTTAAAAAAAGTTTGAGATGTGCTAATACAATGTTTATATTTTTTATAGAAAATTAAATTATCTAGTTGGGATGTTTCGGCTTTATTCGATATTTTTGAAATATTTGGAAATATAGGCAGTTAAACTCATAAATTTATCATAAAAAAAATATTTTTCTTAATAAAAAATGTTTGAGAAACCCTGGAATTTTTTTGAAAAAACTAATTTGAGATTTTGAATTTGTCTATATTTGTACCAATTTTCAGCGTTCTAGCTTCTATGGTTTCTGAGATATATGGAAAAATAAAGTAAAAATTCAAAAGTTGATAACCCCTGACTGAAAAAAAAATTCACAATTCTGAGTATAAAAATTTTGTAGGCCTATAACTGTTTATATATTCTAAAAATTTTGGATCTGTAAATTGAGCGGATCAAAAGTTATAAGGGGGGGACAGACACACACACACCACACACACACACACACACACACACCACACACCACACACACACACACAAAACTCACATAAAATGTTCTACTCCGAATTCTGAGTAAATCCATGTATGGGAAAATATATGCTGCGAGGCCTCTAGTTGGTGTTATTAGCAAGCAAAAAGTCCACTACACCATACAAAATTTTCCTTCGTACACGCATCTTGGCTTAATAATGTCGATTCATTAAGAGAATTGAATTCTCATGAACGAATCGACAGTTGGATAATTTCATCGGATATTCATTTAATTTAAGGACAAGAAAAATTTGATTTGATTTTATCATATAGTAACGTGTATAGATATGCCGTTTGGTTTCTGCGCGGGCATCCTGGGTTAGATCCCCAGCAGAGGAGAAATATATTGAAAATCATTTCTCACCCTAATATTGCTTCTCTGGGCTGGAAACACTGCTTAATTGGAAGAAATTGCCGAATGGCAATAAACTTGCTAATTGCGCAGTATACAAAGAAGTCCTTATTATTATTATTATAGTCGGGGTATAGGGGGGGGGGTGACGCTCGCCTTGCAGGGGTGAATAGAATTGAAAATATTACCTAACGAACATATTCCGATCGAAAACAGAACTCCATATTTATTGCCAAATATTCCATACATTGCAATCTACAATACCTGAACTAATATCGACTCTGTTCGATTCGTACAATTTTTTTTTTCGTTTAACTCTTGGTTGGTATTTTTGTCTAAAAGAAAAATATATAAATATTTTTGAAAGGAAAGTTTGATTATCCCTGTTCCTGTGCTGACAACAGGAATAGAATGAAGTTGCAAGTGTGGTATCCTAAGGTAAAAATATAATATTATGTATAATATATTATATGTGTACATAATATTCCATACAATTATTAGCCCACCCAGGACGCATCTCTTTACCAGTTCAGTTATTTTCGTTGGAAACGGTACATTGATGCTGCGAAGTCCGTGAAGTTATGTGCAGGGGTGCGATATATATTTATTTATTTAACGTATGTAGTAAAATATATTTAAATATTCTTTAAAAATAATTAAGTGCATACATAGAGAACGAATGGCTCGAGAAAGTCGACGAATATGTCTATCTGGGAAGCATGTTTCAACGCAATGGACGGATTGATAAGGAGATCGAAAGAAGAGCTATGGCAGGAAACAGAGTGAATGGAGCACTGAAACCAGTAACGAATGACCGCAACATATCTAAGGATGCTAACGTTGCCATTCATAATGCTATCTTAGTGCCAACCTTGACGTATGCAAGTGAAACCTGGACATGGCAGAAGTCGCACGAAAGTAGAATAAATGCAGTTGAAATGAGATCGCTAAGAAGAATCTTTAATAGAACGATGTATGACAGGGTCAGAAATGAGGACATAAGGAAAGAATGTAGGATAAAGAAAGATGTTATAAATAGAATGAAAGTGAACACATTGAGATGGTTTGGCCACATGGGGAGAATGAATGAGGAACGCCTGACGAAGAAAATATACATTGCGGACAGAAATGGAATGAGAGGTCGGGGCCGCCCAAGGAAGCGATGGCACGTCCATGTGAACGGTATTTTGAAAGACGGAAATGTTAGAAGCGTGAACAACAGACGAACATGTATAAGACGATGTATGAATGTTGTCGAGGCGATGAATGTATGTCAAGATAGAAGTAAGTCTGCCTACCCCGTAAGGGACATGGCGTAATGGTATGTTTGTATGTATGTAAGTGCATACATAGGTCATCACTGTGTTTTAATTCTGGTTCAATATCAGGTGTGTAGAATTTGTGAAAAAATAATGTTATTGGGTGCATGTTAAATTGATATTAGACATAGCATGTGTAACTTACCTGACAAGCTAGATCAAATATAAAAAGAGTGAGGTGTGGCCAACACTAAACTCTCCATTACATAGTAGGTATACATTATTATGCACACTCTTGAAGAGTTGACAATTCCTAAATGCAGATTTATGAAGTACATTTCTATTTGATTCCTAAATAAATATTAGTTTCCCAGAGTACAAAAGTTTTCGTAATACACCATACACCAAAAATATTGTCACGAAACTCATTATCTACATGATAACTGTTGAGAAATTGATGTAAAAAATTGCTTTAACAATAGAAGAGCATGAATGAGACGATGTATGAATGTTGATGAGGCGATAGATACTTGAATGTGGTTCTCTCTACCTACCTTGAGAGGAAGATGGCGTTATATTATGTAGGTAAATAATAATTATAATAATAAACACTTAATAATAAGTGGCGAGTTTATTCCCATGTGTCAATTTCTTCCAACTAACCAGTGTTTCCAGCCCAGAGGAGCAATATTAGCGTGAGAAATTAATTTATATAAATTTCAAACCCAGGACGCCCGTAGGTGCAGTAGATGAAACTATTATGTACATTCATAATATTCGAGAGTAAAAAATCATTAAAATGTGAAATCATTCGAAGAAATTATGAAATCAAATAACTCAACATTGCCAAACATAAAAAAAATATTTTCGTTTATATTTTTTTTATTTTGCTTTATATTTTTATCACATACCTACCTTTTTTGATTGTAATTAATTTTTAGTTTTTTTTTTAGGTTTTCTTAAACATACATGCATACGATCACAGCGTACATGCATATTTAAGGTAGGCAGAGAGAACTGAACGTCAGAGTCTTCTATCTTGATATTTATATCCATATATCGCGTTATACATGCGCTACTATTATTCTGACTTTCAAAATCTCATTTATATGATCATGCCATCTCTTCCTAGGCTGGCTCCTACATGTTATTCCACTCTTTTCAGCCTTATATACTTTTTTTGTCAGGCGTTCATCGTTCATTCTCTCTACATGTCAGGACCAACGAATTGTGAGTACAATGAAGAATTTATCTTCATTCTACTTACAATATCTCTTTCAAACTTACATTCTCTACTGATAATCTGATTGCTTATCCTATCCTATCATAAATTATTGTCACACATTCGTCTTACGGATCTAATTTCCACAGCGTTAATTTTACTTTCCATGTCTGACTTGAATACATTATGGTGGAAACGATAATTGCATTGTGCACAGCGAGTTTTTTCTGGCCTTGATACATATACATAAGTACCTAATTTATAAATATTCATCTGAGAGATTTTAGGTATTATTTGTTAATAAAAATTGGCATTTAGATAATTATTTTAATAAAAATTGGCATTTAGATAATTATTTTAATAAAAATTGGCATTTAGATAATTATTTTAATAAAAATTGGCATTTAGATAATTATTTTAATAAAAATTGGCATTTAGATAATTATTTTAATAAAAATTGGCATTTAGATAATTATTTTAATAAAAATTGGCATTTAGATAATTATTTTAATAAAAATTGGCATTTAGATAATTATTTTAATAAAAATTGGCATTTAGATAATTATTTTAATAAAAATTGGCATTTAGATAATTATTTTAATAAAAATTGGCATTTAGATAATTATTTTAATAAAAATTGGCATTTAGATAATTATTTTAATAAAAATTGGCATTTAGATAATTATTTTAATAAAAATTGGCATTTAGATAATTATTTTAATAAAAATTGGCAATGAATAATATTTCCGACAAGTGAATAAATTATTCATTTATGTGCACAACACAAAAATACTTTTGTTTTATATTGTTTTTGATAATTAATATTTATTACTTTTTTTTATAACAAAAATTAAATGAATTACCGATAAGCACGAAGTAAGAAATATGAAACCCTATTCCTTTCACACGCACCACATAGGATACGAAGCGACTGTCAAATCTTTATGACAGATTTCACCCAACGTAGCTCGAGAAATAGTTAATTAGATTTCTGGCATGTTTATTTTTGGATGATTGATTGGCTGTGAAACTAACTTTACTTGATGAAATTTTGGAAAATTATTTAATTAACGCAATAATAATGTTTACATAATCAACCCAACATTTCTTTTTATAATGGAATAATATACGCGGTGAAATTGAACCATACAAAGTCATTTCTTTGACTTTGCGTATGATGAAATTTGAGAAACTAATAATAAATAAACAGTTTCTGAAAACACACCATTAGCAATTGAATACATGTCAATAGCAATTTCCTAAAAATAACAAATAAAAATGTCTATTATTAGGCCAGAATAAGATGTCAAAATAAAAGTATTAGAATCACATTGGTGGTAGCCAAGCGATTAGCGCGCTGGGTTGGTAATCCAGTGGTCGCGATTTCGTTCACTTATAGCACAAGCATTATTATCATTTTAATATAGACAATACGACCGTTTAAGGACGATTTATGCCATTTAACGAAAACATACTGTAAAATAAATTCTCTTAACTTAAATCCACAAAAATGTCAAATTATCACGTTTACAAAAAAAAAGAATAAAATCTTCTTTTCCTATACACTTAATAATTCCCCTATACCTAGAAAAGAATCGGTGAAAGACCTAGAAATTATTATGGATAGTAAACTGTCATTTGACGATCACATGAATAATATAAGTAAAAAAGCCAATAAAATGTTGGGCTTCATCATCAGGAACTGTAAACATTTTTCAAATATTGAATGCCTCAAAATTCTATATACATCTATGGTAAGAAGTCATTTGGAGTACGGATCGCAAATTTGGAACCCGATGTATCTTAAGTACATAAATAGACTGGATAGTGTACAAAAACGCTTCCTCAAACACCTCATCTATAAATCTGGCTGTCGGGAACTAATGGGCCCGCATAATCATATAAATAACGTGTACTTAGCTGAATCAAAATTTAATTTACCATCACTATCATCTAGACGAATAACTGCAGACTCACTATTTTTGTTTAAACTATTTCATAACATCATTGATTGTCCAAATTTATTAGAAAATATCTCACTTCACATTCCAAACCGCAATGTCAGATCAAAACCTACTTTTTCTATTTCACACTCTAAAACTAATCTTAGGAAAAATTTCTTTACTAATCGGGCCACCTCCAATTTTAACAACCTGCTCAATAACATTGACTTTTTTCATACTCAATCTCTACACTCGTTCAAAATTGCGATAAAGCGCCAACTTTGCACTGATAACATAACTCAAAATTCCACTCTCTAGTATTATTTATGTGTCACCATAATGGTTGCAACACCTTCTTCGTTGATCCTTAAGTGAGTTAGAATCCCATGTTATGATTCTAGAATACAATCCTCTCTGTACTATTCCTCGTATGTTTCTGGTGTGTTCCTATAATTTTGTTTTTTTCTCATTTTTCGTAAATTGTATGTTAAGCTTTTAAAATTATTTGATATGATGTCCTATTATTATGTACTGTAGTCTACATTTACTTGTTTTTTTTTTCATTGTATTTAATACCATTATGCTCTACTGTACTGTTGGATATCCAAAATAAATAAAAATAAATAAAAATAAAAAAAATAAAATAACGACGTAAGAATTTTATATAAATAAAAACAAATAATATACCTAATAGTTTTCTGTATGAACAAAGATTATTTTAGGCACCCGAAATGAAACCAGCTTATTTCTTTATGATAAGAAACATTTCAATATAACTCCTAAAAAAAAATAAAAATGTTTATGCATCTAATAGTTTTCTGCTTAAGCAAACATACATAATTAATTTCACCATTATAAGCATCTGAATTGAAGTCAGATATTAGTTTCTTTTACAATATGAAACATAAAAAATAGAATATTTTTTAATTGCATAATATATGTACACAAACATTGGATTTTTTTCCCTGTCGAGAGTCAAATGATTTTTTTATTGGCAAATTTATTAAGATCTCAATAGAGACGAAGTTGGGATATTATAGAAGAAGCAGGAACTCAAGGCACCTACAGGGCTTACGATCTGTCATCAGCTGGTTTACGTGATCACTTTATGCGCTTGCGCAACGTTCACCAATTATGCCTTTTTATTGAGTTCCATTATCAATGTTATTTTTGAAAGTTCTATATATTTGAATAATGTGTAACAGTTCACCTGAAAAAAGACATAATAACGAAGAATTTTTTTTGTAACGCCATCTATTGATAAATTGATTTATTTGTAAACAATGAAAGCTACAGTCCTTATAAATGAGGTGACGGTGTTTCGCACAGATGTCACCTCTGAACTGCGCCAGAAATATT
Organism: Molanna angustata; assembly: GCA_963576475.1. Lineage (NCBI taxonomy): Eukaryota > Metazoa > Arthropoda > Insecta > Trichoptera > Molannidae > Molanna > Molanna angustata. Next base: position 23,703,238 of record OY754964.1, on the reverse strand, counting down.
ATTTCATTTTTAGCTTGTTTACTTACTTGTATCAATGTGTATGTAAATCGAATATTTTTTTAATTACACATACGCAAACATTGGATTTTTTCCCTGTCGGGAGTCAAATTATATTTTCATTGACAAACTTTTCTATAAAAAAGTATTTGACAATAAAAAAATAAATAAAAATAACTCAGAAATAAAACGGAACGAGATACATTAATCTTGTCATAAGGCGTGTATAATTGCATAAATACATTTCGATAGAAAAAATGATATTGAAAAATCTTTTTATTTGTTTGTTAAATTAAAACCCTTAAATATGTTTAATAAACAGAAATATATCAGAAAATATAAAAAAACATATTTACATTTGATATTTTATGTAAGTGTAAAAACGTGAAATAAAAGTTAAAAAGCTACAAAATATTTATTATCCTCTAAAACTATAAAAATCATAAAGAAATCAAAAAAAAAATTAATGACTCTAATTGGATGCACTTAAATGAATATTTAGTAAGTTCCTCTGTTTCGAACAAAAGTAAATCTTGATAATAATATATCAGAGTAATTTATGTAGAATCTTACTAAGTACACCTAAGTGTTTACTTTGTGGATAATAAAAAAAATGATATACGACGTGAAGTGAGCCGAGCAACTATGTTATCGTAATAAAAGAGTGAGAAAGTAAAGTAACTAAATGAAAAAGTAAGTAAATTATCCTGTTCTTCACTAACTTCACTGTTATAACTCATATTTGAGTGGGAAAATTTCTTTGAATTAATGTGTAATCTTCTGCAACTTTTCAAATACAAAAATATTCAGTTCGTATATTATCCTTAGTTCAGAATATTTTGCCGTTTTCCGTTAGTTCCGCTGACAAATTTATGTATTTGCGATTGTACAATACGAGAGGAGGTACCCTCTTTCTTTTGGAGGAAAAAATAATGTATTCAGCTGTAACCATGTATGCATGTATGTATTAGAGTCTAGGAAATCTTATAGATCGCTGTGTAGAGTTCAGGGGCTAACATCGGTACGTGAATTAAATTTTCCCTCGATAACTTAATGGTTCATAAAATTTTCGCACGAATTACGAACTGGTCGTTCGTGATTTCGATTCCGATCAAGATAAAACAACGAATAGATGTTTGTAAACATGAACGTATATTGTCTCTTAAATATTGTAGTTGCTGTGAGACAACGGCTTAGAATAGTGCTTCCACTCTATTATATTATAGTTGATTTCGGGTGGACCGTAAGAGCCGGGTAATCGAAAATACAACAGGTAAAAAAACATCTCACAAAGTTCTCAGCTATTCAGAATGTTGACTTTTTAGGTAAGACGAGACTAGTTTGTTGGCATACACGCATGTATCGTACTTTATTTTACAAGGTAATGCACACCGGCATGCCTGTCACTGGTTACCCCACATTATGGGATATTTGACGAAAATTGCTGTCCACTATTGTCATATTGAACTATATATTTGAGTGTCAATTAATTGTTGGATTTAACCTTTAATGTGATAATTTCTACTTTATTTCATTTTCGCTCTATTTTTACCTATCATATAAATAGTTCATAATGGTTTGTGTATTTAAACTGTGATTTTTCTCATCTGTATGTGACGTTTCGTCTTTTGTCATATATTTTATCTAGACGAAATTAGAATATATTTTATTTTCAAATAAAATTAATAAATAATTCTGTCTGATACATACAAGAAGCATGAAGCATTTAATAACAAATATATTTCATTATTTCTGAGTTTTGTCTAAAAAGGTAGGTATGCTTTTTACATGACTTGTATGAACCTTTTCAAATGAAAAGAATTTCTGTAAAATGTGTTGATTAAAGCTGGGGAAAGGAGAAGCTATATTTAAAGTAAATAATGAATAGAATTTAATTGCGAGAAACTTTCATAAATATGTAAATTGTATATCCTGCAAGTAAGTTGAAAAAATTACAATCTCAAATACTTTTTAGCAATACCTATTTCAATACAAGACTAGTGCAGCAAGTCTTATCAATCTACTTTTAATTCTAAAAAATAAGAAATTATCTAATAATTCATGGCGTTTATTCTTAACACTTCCAAATAGCCAAAATTAATGGATTGCAGATTTGCTTGAATAGGTATTTACTAGTAAAGAAAACTACACGTAGTGTTTTAAATAATTTTCCATAGGCAGATTTCATGGCACATCCAACTTAAAAACTGAAACTGTATCCATTAGCCGTGGGTTCGATTCACACTTTTGAACCTTTTTTATTCCGTATTTTGCAATTTGAATTTGTCAAAATTTGTTCTTTTTTATCTAATTACGTTCATATTTGTATGAAAAACAGCCAAGTGTACCCTTTTTTATAAGACGAAGGTAGAAATGAATAAAGACAATAAAATTATTTTTTGCAAATGCTATGTAATGAAAAATTCCGCCGATTTAGGTCGTTGTAGTTTCACGGGCTCTTTAACACTATAGAACTTGACGTCCAATATTCTCTTAGAAGAATACATAAGTTAGTTTCACTAATTGGAAAAGATTCGAGATAGATCACGCTAGTCTGGAGAGAGGAGCTAGCTAGAATTGCTGAATATAAAAAACTGTAGCAATACGAGATTGCTTGATTTATGTTTAATATAAGGGCCTTTTTTATGAAAGAAAATACATATAATGGAATTTTTGTGGTCAAAAGAATAATGATAATAAATAATATTGCGAATCGAAAATACAATAGAAAGGATGCGTATAATCCCAGCAATATATAAATAAAATATTTTCACAATTCTCTTATTCGAGCGATTTATATTCCTTTATCATCACGCAATGTCCTTATAGGGGTTAAGATCACACAAATAGTTATATTATCCTGACAATTTTTCGTTCTTTTTTACGTTTACTTAAGGGTCATCTTTCTATACTTATAATTCGTTAATTGAAATTATTTTTTAAGTCTGTTTAGTGACAAAAATGTCATAAAAAAACAATTATTGAATCAATAATTATCATCTACTGTGACTAAAGTTTTCCTAATGATTATTTTTGAAGGTGAAACATCTCAAATTATTATGAACCTTCATGTTCGATTATTGCCGTGTCTCATTCTTGTCCGATTCTTCGTTTTGTCGTGTCGGTTAACACATATGTGAGTAAATGCCCATCTGGACCCAAAAAGCCACAAACTCCTTTACGTCGTCCTCCAGGTGGGCTCATTCATTAAGAGTTTCTCAATCACACTGGCCAGGAGCCATGCCAGGACATGCCAGGAGGTGCTCGCTGTCTTGCGTTTATCCACAGTCGCACATCTTTAGCCATTTCCTATCTTTGGAGGTTTTTCCTTCTACGACCGACCCCAGTCCTAATACTGTTGAGGGATTTCCACATTGGCCACGGTTGGTCATGTCCTGAGGGCAGTATTTAAGTTGGTGTATTAAAAATGGGCCCTTTGTGTGCCTTCCGTTGTGTCCCTCCACAGACACACTTTTGTAGTTTTAGGAGTATCTGCTAGAGGTTTGGTCATGTGTAGGAACCTCCTCCGAGATTTGAGGCGTTCAGGTGGTGGTTGGTGTCCATACAGCATGTGTCGCTGATCTGTAACCTGTTTGCTTCTTTCCATCCGTGCTGTCACCTCTCGCCTGACGTTTGGCGTGGCAATTCCACTGAGAGCATACAGCTTACTAGAGGGTGTTGGTTTGAGGCTTCCCTTTATTAATCTATTTGCCTCGTTTATCCACCGCAGTGTCCACCCTCTGTGCATGCGCTGATTTCCACCAAACGGGGCAAGCGTATTCTTCAGCAGAATAGATGGGTCGATGGCAGAGCGGTTAGTGCGCTGGGCTAGTAATCCAGTGGTCGCGAGTTCGAATCCTGCTTCGACCGATTTCGTTCACCTATAGCACAAGCATTTATGCTTATTTTAGGGAACGTAGGAAGATGTATATGTACTTGTTTAGCAAGGATATATTAATTTTTTTGTAAAAAAAAAAAAAAAAAGAATATGAAAGTGCTGTCGTTCTGAGTACATCAGGATTCTCTCCCCACTTTAAGCCAACCAATTGTCGTATAGTATTATTTCTGGCCGCCACCTTCTTCTGTGTGTCCATACAGTGTAATTTACATGACAGAGTTCGATCCAGTTTGATTCCCAGGTATTTTGGGTTCTCGCAATTTTCAAGTTCGACACCTTGCCATGCATTGTGAAGTTTTCTTATGGCTTTGTTATTTTTCAGATGGAAGGAACATACTTGGGTTTTCGCTGGGTTGGTTTAGGGTAGTTGTATACCATTAGATTTTTCCACATACCAGCAATCTTTCCCTATACATCTTCAAATGTATCATTTTGTGCCGTTATTCCTTATTCAGGAATGGAAGACCTGATAAAGACATTGAAAGAAGAGTTATGGCAGGTAACAGAATAAACGGAGCTCTCAGACCAGTAATGTCCGATCCAAGCATCTCAAAGGAAGCCAAAATTGCCGTATATAATGCAATTGTAGTGCCCACTTTGATGTATGCCAGTGAAACATGGACGTGGCAAAAGACGCATGAAAGTAGAATAAATGCTGTGGAAATGAGATCACTAAGAAGAGTATATAATAGAACGATATATGATAGAATAAAAAATGAGGACATAAGGAGAGAATGCAAGATAAAGAAGGATATTATATGTAAAATGAAAGTGAATGCTTTGAGGTGGTTTGGACATATAGAAAGAATGAATGATGAACGACTGACCAAAAAAATATACATGGGTGTAAGAGATGGAGTGAATAGTAGGGGCCGCCCCAGAAAGGGATGGCATGACCATGTGAATGATATTTTGAATGAAGGAAATATTAGAAGCTTGAATAATCGACGAGCATGTATGAGACGATGTATGGATGTAAAGGAAGCTAGTAATGTATGCAAAAATAGAGGAGTATGGCGCTCGGTTCTCTCTGCTTACCCCGTAAGGGATATGGCGTGATGGTATGTATGTATGTATGTGTGTATTCCTTGGTCATCAGCGTAAATGAAATGAAATGTATCTGGGACTATGAGCTGATCACTTGTGTATTATATTAAAAAGAATGGGAGCCCATTTTTTGTATTCTCCATCGACAGTTGTTTCCCTGTAGGGACACGTAGAATCTGCGGTTTTTTTAGGATTGATTCACAAATTTTAAACAGTTTGAAGTATTTAGTTAGGTTGTAGATTTTTACAAAGAGATTTATATGGTTTACTGTGTCGTATGCGGCAATTAAGTAAATGAAAACAGCTCCAGTTATCTTTGCCCTCTCGAACCCATCCTATTAGATAAATTAAACAAAATTTGGTTAGTAGGTAGGTATCTAATATTTTTCAATAACGAGTACCTACTCAAAAAGTAACTGAAATTATAAAGTTTATAAAAGCATAAGTATAATATTTCATTATTAAGTTGAATGTGACCAAAATAGTATAATATTGGTGTCTGTAGGTAGGTATATGAGGGACACAGCATCCCATTCAAGTCAAAGTTTGTCGATGAGAAAGACCATTTTGACAGGTGACATGTGTTGGTTGTGAGGGGTACTTTTGTGAATGTCCCAAGTCTCTATAAATTTTCGGTCTTTTGGGTTAGAAATTTCGATAAAAAATAAACTTTGACATAGCATGACCATATTTTACTATCCCATTCATATTCCAAAATAAAACTGCACTGATTTATATTATGTCTATATTTTTTCATCGAAAATATTCCAACTAGTACACCAAATAGGTAGGTACCTATTATAGGTACTCTCAAATAAAAATTAAAACAATATGATTCAGTGATCGTTTTGAATTTAACGTGTGCCTAGTCAAATGCAGCGGACTTTCATTCAGGAGTGGACCGAAAAAGGATGAAAAGATGATACTTTCACAAAATCACAGTTTTAAGCTATATCTCTGCCAGAAATCGAAACCGGACTCACATATAAATGAGTGTATTGTGGTCAACGCTTAACTCCTCACTAACAAGTTACTCCATAAAGTATTAAAATTTTGTATGGAAAATTTTCAGCATTTTCATGAAATGTGTTTATTAAATTATTTTTTATTGAAGTATTTTATTATGAAAAATTGATAATTATTCAATGCCATTTTTTGAAAGTGATGTGCATTTTTACCAATTTGAAGATAAAAATTTCAAATTTTAAGTTTCCTGAGCTTGGGGATACTTTGAAATTATTGATATTTAAAAAAAAATGAGAAGTACTATTCAGGTATACTTCAAAATCTTATGGGGTCTAAGCGAGCATTAGATATACATATTTGCAAAATTTGAAAAGAATCGAGTACCCACTTAAGTCTATAGATAACTGATGAAGTAAAATAAACACGCCGTAAATAACATACAGTACATAGCACACAACACGCAGCACATAGCACACACACACAGATACATTGTGATGAAACTTTCAGATTACAATCTCAGCATGATACTAGTTAATAATCTGCAATAAAAAAAAAAACACTTAAAAATTCCGAAATCATAACTCCCCACTATATCCCCTTGGGTTAGTGAGGAGTAAAAATACTGAGCCACGATGTAACCGATTGAGATGTCCTCTATAAATAGAGTAATAAGATTATAAGCAAAAAAATAATTTAAATAATCCACTACAAATATTTACGAAATGAAATTAAGCTAATTTTCAAAAGAAAATTAATTTTAGTTCAATTAAATCACGAGAGAATGTCGTGAAAATCCCACGGAGAAAACTTATATTTTAAGCATTACCAAAATAACTGCAGAAAAATAAAATATTATCAAAATAACGCATAATTCAAGCTACGGAATAGAATTTCTCTAAAATTTATTAATGATCGTTACTTTACATGTGGTAAATTTTCGGTGTTATAAAATACAGAATTTGAAATATGCAGGAATATTGTCAATTTACGAACACTCCATTAGAAGCCTCCCGCTGGGTCGGGACATATTTACGAGAGTCCTTATATTTCTGTTCGTTGGAAAAGAAGGAATTTTCCCAGTGGCGCGATGTTAAAAGATATAAACTTATACCATTGTGGCAATATTTGTATCATCGAGTGAATGATCCTTTTAAGGAGTTCGCGCTCACTTGCCGCCTATGTTCATTTTCTTCCCTTGCGAGAAATCTAATAACGAAAACCACAGGTAAACCCCAAAGATTAGAATAACCAATGATATCACATTATCGGCGGTACAATGAAACCAATGAACAAAAAGGGACAATGTATTGAAACTTTGAGATCTTATATGTTTGTTAAAAGGTACTTTGTGTTACATGGCAACGAAATGTTACCGAAGTTATTCAGATAACGGAGAAGCAGTATTGGTCTCTTCATCGACCCAGTGGCTTAAAGAAGACAGTAGGTATTAATGGCTAGACTCTCCTAATAGTTGGGCTGATGGCTCTCATATCTTGTACTTTGTAAAGTATGTTATAAGTACACTATAATAATAGTTATTTGTTTCTAACAATATTATACTCAGGAAATATCACTAGTTGCATGTAACACATGAGATCCACTGTTGGTGGCGATAGTTCCTACATATATTAGGTATGTTTGTTGAAGAATACGTAATGAATAAATATAAATTTAATACACTTACAAATATACTTATGTACCTAAATACAAATTATAGAATATTTTTAATATTTTCTTTTCTATAAAAAAAACGTACGTCGGGGTTTCATACAATATATTTAAAATTAAATTACGTAGTAGGGGTTTTCGGAGTTCTAAGATTTTTCCAAAACTTAGGGTTAATTGGCAGTTAAACACATAAATAAGTAATGAACTTTTTTTGTAAAAATAGATTATATTTGTCTATATCGAAGGAATTGTAGCGTTATGGGTTTATGGTTTTTTTAATAGTTTTTGAGGTGTGTGGAAATGAGGTTACAGCTTGATGTTATGCATGTATATATGAAGATTAAGCATCAAACTATTAAAAGTCTAGTCAAACTATTAAAGTAAAGTATAGGAATTGCGTATTCTGCTATGCAAATTGTATTCAACGATGTCGTCACTAAGTTTAGCTTTTACACAAATTGTTAAAAAATGTACGTATTTTTAATGGAAAATGAAATTGTATATCAGTTAAACACATTTTGAGAAATTCTGAAACTTTTACATAAATAATAGTTTGATATATATTATTGTCTATATTTATACAAATTTTCAGCGTTCTAGCCTTTATGGTTATCGAGATATGTAGACATTAATATAAAATAAAAAAAATAAAAAATGTCGATATCAAAATTTCCTTTATAGTCCGAAATTTTGGGCACTGTGCATCAAGCGGATCAAAAGTTTAAGGGGGGGCAAATACACACAAAAAAAAACCAAATAAAATGCTCTACCCCGAATTCTGAATTCATCCATATATATAAAGAATATACCTACCTATATGCTGCGAAGCCTCTAAGTTGGTGTTAAAATTTGTCTTAAAACTCTCGATATTTTAAAACAAATCAATTTTCTTGAAGAAATAGCCAATTGGATTACTTTGACAGGACTCGTTTTATTCGTCAAAAATATTCAATGTTACCATACTGGCGAAACAAAAAAAATAGGCTGTAAGAAAAATGCAAAGAAACCTGTTATCAGTATTAGTGTTGTATGGACCCTACCTATTGCTAGTGCAGTAAACCCAAAAAAGAAATGTCATTATAAGGTTAAGCATAAATTCAGTTATAAAAATTCATTTTCCGATAAGTTGAGTAAGTCGAGAATTTTTGTCTTTGCTTAGGTAATTTTTTTTACGTATTTTGGTAGTTTTTACGAAATTATGACTAAATAAGTAGGTATAAAAAGTAATACCGATTGTGTTCATGTAACTAAAATATGGAACTTCAAATTAAAAAAAGACATGTTTACAATATATTATGTAGGTAAGCATTTCAAAATAAGCAAAAATCTCTTTCAACAGAAAAAGAGAATTGAAAAAAATTTTATTTGGTTGGTAGGTAAGTATTTATTTTGAAGGATATTGAAATATTCGATGAAACGACGATAATAATATTGAAATATTCCAACTAATGATATTATATACTCGTATATTCTTGATATTAAAAGAAGAAAGGTATTATTTTGTCTTTTTCACATTCAAACATCAATATTTATATAAGGTATATTAAACAAGATTCTCCGCTACTTTGAAAAATAATTGGATGTTTTTTTTTAAGTTGATAAGTTGATATCATATTCATTACTCGGCACGAAACAATTTTTTGTGAAAAGTTTTTTAGTGCGTGGGTGGATATTATTTAAAGTATCAACATCATTTATATAAAAAATCCCTACATATGTTAATAGTAAAAAAATGAGAGACATTAAATATTTTTCAAAGAATCGATGGAGTGAATGTGTCTAAACAGGTGTCCTATATATCTACTTTTTTTAAAAACACACCATAAAACTTATTTTTCTCAACATAAATATGCGATATTCATATTCATTTGACTGGTTTATTTGATCTGATATAGGTACTGTTTTTTATTTTATGCATTTTGTGTTTATCATCATTGTATGTTTTTATATTTATTTTTTATTTTCATAACACAAAACAATTTAATGCAATATTACTTGACCCACGTAGTCCTGCCATTGACCAATATAGACCCCATTTTTACAGACTGCATTTTATCTGACTTTGATTATAGAATACATGCGCAAGTCACATGCATCGTAGATATTGTTTTGATGTTTCATTTTTGGTTTAGATAATTTAAGCAGCCTGTAATTTTTGTTAAGTACGATAGAAAATAAGCAAAAATGTGACCAACATCGATCTCTTGAAACTGCTTTGAAGTCTTTGAGAGTGTGACAGTTAGCAGTACGAATACGATCCATTGAAAACACTTTCGATACTATATTTTTTTATTAATATCATAATATTCAAGTGTTGTTAATAAAATTTTAAAAAGTATAAGTGAGATGAACAGGAAAAAAGGACCTACCTCCATACTATCTTATCTTGAAATACATATGCCTACATGTGTTGTATAGAAAACAAAATATCTTAAAATATTCAATAATTTGGAATTATGGGTACTTATTCTTCAACAATACATAGTATCGCTATTGACAGTTTGATCTCATGTATTACATGCAACTAGTTATACAATACATATTTAAATTTTTTAATAGATTTCAGGAGGTGTAAGTGTATTTGTGAGGGAGAGGGTGTCTATAGTTGCCGCTGAACTTCTTGAGCCTTTTTGAAACACAAATTTGCGATCAGCGCACCCACGTGACTCCATTCATGTAAGAGGGTGATATTGGGATAAAAATAAGTATGAGGCTGCAAGGACAATTTTTTTTGAAGAATGTATTTATTTCACCACTTTATAATTTTTAGTTTCTTTTTCCATCTTGTTAAAATTTGTTTTGAGTTTTAGGCATTGAAATAAAATTATGATATAAGTACAACAGTTACCTACCTATTAAAAAAAAAGAAATATTTTTTTACAATCGTATGCTACATAATATGTGAATAAAAATATGTACGAATCTCTACATATTCGTGTAGGTAGATTAAATATAAAAAATAAAGCTATCCCTCCGATTAACTAGAAATACGGTGCTAACAACGTCTGGAGATCAAGTGGTCGTATCCATATAAATACACTCAAATAAGGATACAAAGTTGAGTTGCCTTGAGGGTCCATCTCCTTCTACGGTACGGTGGTATGTTTGCCTCAGTTAATGACCGCTCCCACGGGCTGCGGTGAAAAAATAAACTTTAGGGTCCTTCTAGAGGATTTATTCAATCTTCCCCGTCACGCCTGAGAGCTTTCATCCTCTTTACTCTTTACACATCTCTTCACTCCGACACACATATAAAAGCATGGGCATTTGTAATGAAAATAATGGCCACGTCATAATATAATCTACGAGCGGATTTTTTTCAACATTGCATACCACCAAAAAAATCTTAACCCATAAAATCTTAATCTTAACAAAATATACGTGTACCTACTATCATTTTACTTGCAGGTAAAATACATATTTGAAAATATTCTGGATTCAATAGAAATTCACCCACTGGATGACAAAAACAAGTATCTTAATAGTTTATAGGGTACCCCTTTCAAAGTTTTCTTCGCGTTGGTATGTATTTTTTTTATTATTTTTTTCTTCACCCACCACCACCCGTTCTGCTTATTGGGACTTATAACGGCCCCTTGCAAAAATCTGAAAGAACATATAAATAACTTACGAAGAGTCCGGTGAACTCTAAGACCTTGCAGACAGTTAACTTAATGTGCCAAAGAGAGCGAATCATGTGGAAACAACTGGCTCACTGCTCAGTGATAGTGAAGATAATAGTGCACCGAATTTAAGACAGAAAGTCTGAAAGCCCTAATAAAGTTGCTCTTCGTGGCTACAAGGTCCGCATGTCCAATGAATCCAAAGAAATTCCCTCTGGCATCGTCGAAAGTTAACACGAAGAAGTTAGTGCATTCCCATAGGATATGCTCAGAAGTCTGTTCAGGGTTATCACAAAGCTGACATGAAGGCGAATCGGATAAGTGAAAACGAAAGAGATAACTTCTCTTGAACAAATCTATAGTTGGATTATTATACTAGTTTTCGCAAAAAATCCTTTGTTTATACACCAAATTCGTAAATAAAACTTAGTTATTTTTCTTTTAATTAATTTCGAATTTAAAAATGAATGCTAGAATGAGTTAACGAATGCCAGGTAAATGTGCTAGGCAAATGTTTTATCTTCCAGATTTCCTTTTTTAAGTATCTATCTTCATACAAAAAATTTGTCGATATAACAAATAATGGCTTATTTAGTACCTAAAACGGTGTTCACAGAAAGAAAGAAGGAATTTTCGATACTAATAAATTTCTTCATAAATGTCGCACGATTTTGTTTCCTTGAGAGAAAAAATCTCTTTCCTTTTAAAGCAACACAATACGTGCAGTTTGGCCTGAAATAAAAAAAAATCGAAAGAATTCCTATCGGAAATTGATTAAACTTAGAAGTCGGTACCTACTGAAATATTTAAATTTTTGAAATTGATTTATTAAACATGCCATGCCTCACGGAGTAGGCAGAACGCCACATTTTTCTATCTTCACACAGATCTTATTTGCCTGGAATATATTCTTTCTTTTCTCTACCAATCAACCTCAATTACTCATATTTTCTCTGTGTTATAAACCCAAAGCTGAATAATATCAATATAATATACTAAAACAAGAGAATATTTTAACGTCTCATATCTCATGCGAGTACAAAGCCCACTTGTGATCATTAGGTACCTACATTTCTATTTTATTATTATTTTGTACCTGCGTTGATTTCGACGAAGTTGTATGATATTGATTTCATAGTAAAAACAATACCAAATAATATTATAATGAAGGTATCACTTACAAGTACATCGTTATTTTTCAAGTAACTTCAGTTTCAAAGGATATTTGATAATCTTATATACATATCAATAGAAGCGTATTGTTTGAGAAAATGATTCACTCAAAATATGAAAAATGAATATTAATGGTTTCTCATACGTATATCTTAATTTAAATGTTTTTATAACCTGTGACAAATAAGAAGGTACGCTAAGAAAATTTGTATATGTTGTCAACCGAACAAATCAAATAGTACCTAAATCTACTAAATCAGGTCAGTGTGAAAATTATTTAAAACAAAATAATCCACGAATACTAAGAAGCATAAGCCTTTATTAAGAGGATTATGAAATCAATTCAACAACATTTCGTAGTGTAAAAAAAAATATTTGACACGTCTTTTAGGTAAGTACTATGAAATAAGTCGATTATTATCTTATTATTATGCAAATAAAAATTTCAATCCTGGTATCCCAAATAATATTAAACGAAGGTATAGCAAATGGCGCAATCAGAAATAAAAGTTCCTTAAACTCAATACGTACTTTTACGATACTTCAGACTATTTATAAAAAGTATTTGAGTGAAGAGTTATTTTTGTCTACTAAAAAAAAAACAATTGATTGGTTGCGATGCAATAGTCGAGAGCAATAAGTATCAATGTGTAACAGAGCAAAAACTTCGGGATCCTAATTCCCAATGAAGACAGAGCACCACGGTCTAATAGGCAAAAACAATAAACGACCAAAATGAAGACACAAAAGATGTCAACCATAATTGACACATGGGGTTTTTGTTACTGGATGAAGACGTTTTTTCATCATTCGAGTAATTAATTTTCTCAGCTACGCCGAAACCTTTTAGAGATTAATCTTGGACATGTTTTATATATTGAGGTGCAATTTTATAGAAACATTTTAATTAACTTATTTCAATGAAAATGTTTATCTGTAATATTGTGTTATAAAGAACTGGTAGAAGATGGCTTGACCACATGGACGACAGAACAATAATTACTTATTAGAGAACAGGAAGTCGGAGATTTTTGTAAACATGAAATTACTATTAATCATTTATCTGGTGTAGTTCAAAAAACGTGTTTGTTCCTATCTGTTTAACAATTAAAAAAAAATTATATTTAAATATACAACTGTATTTAGGTAAATATTTGTTAATATTACAGTGTGTACACAGTGACCTTTTTTTCTCATTTTTATTATAAACTATTGTACATACAAACCATCAATCAAATACAAAACACATTGGCATGTTAAATTATGTTCGTATGAAATGTAGGTACCTACATAAGAAGCTGGGGCATAGTGATTCTGTATGTATACATTTTTGTGAGAATTTCTGGTATTTTCTACAAACTTGGGTAGGTTTCAAAATATTTCAAACAATTTAGGTTCAAGGTCTCCAAAGTTATTCAAAAAAAAATCTCACAATATCACAAGAGGAATAATTTTCAAATATAATAATATTCCGTAGGTACCTCCATCTTTGAGTTTCAAAGTTAAAACCGCATACGCGGTTGTTACATGGGGTGTCTTAACCAACTTTACAATTTGATTAGGTCTTAATCAGTCAAAGTTAATAAGTATTGAATACTCGAGTTTGTGGATTCTTAACCGCATATTAAATATTCAGAGACTAAATACCTTCAACTTCAACCATGTTATTTCCTAAGTTGACTGTTAATGTTAAGCGCTTAAATAATATATCCACATAATGAATGTAGAATATGTCAAATTATTTTTCATGTTATATTTATTACGACAGAAGTATCTCCATTGACATTTATACACAATATCAAATACAATAAAATTTTAAGAAATTGAATCATATCAATTTTATCAATGTAATACTATTTTAATGTCAAAGATAAGTTTTTCTATCTCAAAACGCACCTACACAGAGAAACATATGAAAAAAAGACTTGAAAATAAAAAATCCCATTAAAAAGCAACAATAAATATTGAAATCAAAGTAAGCGGATTTCTCGCTGTTAAAATATCTTCGTGACTCAACAAGTAAAATAATATTATGTGTCTCATGAGCAAAGGTCCAGGTTTGATGAAAACCAACAACGAAACCAGGGTCGCAAGACCATAACATCCCAGTCAGGGTCATGATATTGAACATCACTAAATGAAATGTGTGGCACTGGGTTTATTCTGCTTACTCTGCGAGAGACACGACTCTATGGTAAGTTTTAGTCAGTCATGAAATAATATGAAAAACGAAAAGAATACATGCTTGGATTTTTTATTGAAAAATAAACAATGGCAAAAGTAACAATAACACAACAAAATGGAAAACAATAATATAAATAAACGTATCAAGATGAAATTGTGTATGTAGGTTTCCTTTTATTTACAAAATGAAATATAATTTTTTCTGTTATATTTATTTGACCAAGAAAGGGATACGCGTCATAGAAGGGATATCGAAAAAGTGATATATTGATTTCCCTTTCACCAACAGAACATCACTCTCTTCGGAGACGTAACCAACATTATTTCATTTATTGTATCGTTTGTGGAGAGATATTATTGTACACAAGCCGTCAGCGAAATGGCGAAGGTCCGTAGTAATGACCCAATTTATTTTCTTCTATTGCAGTGCTCCATGTTACATACCTACTACATACTACACACAACCACAACTCACCACCATAAATAGTTCACCACTAGACACTCAACTGTGGGTATTCAATTTCGTCAGATTCATTCATGATTTTACAACCAAGGAAATTGGCAAGAAATATTAGCTTTCTCTATATTTATTTATATAAATCTTTGTAAGCCATGCATTATATGTAGGCCTCTTCTAATAATTTTCATTTCTAGTGCTCGTTCTTCCCGCGACTGGGATGAGGTCATCCATCCATATTTTCTGAGGGCGTCCCATCGAACCTCCATGGTAGTCCATGATCTTTATCTACCTCAGAACTCCTGGTGTCCATCTCTATGTTTCGTATCTTGTATTTCTGTACATACTTACTTATCGGGTCCGGAATTAAGGCCTTGCTACTCCAGTATGCAGCGACGTATATCGCCTTGTTATTTGCCATCAGTAGATCATTCATATTACATGCATTTTGCATCAGCGGGCATTGTAATAAGAGTGAGAATCATTCTGCACCTCCCCGCAGTCGCAGCACTTGTCCTCCTACACCCTAACCCTTAGTCTGTTCATTTCCGTACATAGAAAAGCATTATTCTTATTATTATTATTATTGTCATATGACAATATCTTCCAACAAGTCAAATATAAAGTATGTCAAATAATAAAGTGTGACATTCTTATACGGCAAACTGTATGTAAAAATAAATAATCATAAAGTTGAATGTTGTTTCGTTCACAGACTGGAAGTTCATGATGAAAAATTATAAAAAAATAGCAAATTAACACAGTTATAATCCACGAATTGAGTTTATAATAAGTGCCTGAGCGCTTTCGATGGTTTAACAATCATCATCGGAGGCAAAACTTAAACTCTTATAACTCTTAAATATTTTTTTTATAATCATAATCATACATAGTTATTACATAGTTTTATAATGTATTATAGCTATTAGGAGTCAGGATTTGATAAAGGCTTTATTCGCTATAACCATCATTCTACGAAATAAAAAGGTAAATCATTTTTGAACAATAATCAGTCATTTAATTTTATAAAACCTCTTTATAAATTGTATTTTTACTAAACTTGTGTATTTCAATTTTGGTTCCAAAGAATCCTCAAATCAGTGACTACCATTCTATCGATGAATTCATGCAACTTCTGTATATTTACTATCATATCATCCTTTTGATTTACTTTACATATCTGTACCGGAATATTGCAATCATTTTTTAACTAACTTCCCGGCGTGTAAAAGCTATAAAACTTTAACAATTTGTGTATTACCGATTACAATGCAATGTAAAGTTTTGATTTTGGCTTGATTCATTTGATATTTTGATAAAATGTAACAATTTTGTAATTCATTGATAGTACCTATACTTATTGCGTTAAACCAGGAGTATTTTTATAAATAAATTTAAACAAGAAGAAAATTGGCAAAAAGGATGTTTTTCATTTTTTTTATTTAGTTTTTTCATCGTTGTTTATTTTTAGAAGCATAGGTACGTTAGACTTTAATATTTATTTTTATCATAAGCATCACTATATTTTTGGTTTCTTTTCAAATATCCATTTCGACTTAACTGAGAAATGAGACGATCTTTAACTGAGAAATATTATATACTTTATATTATATATAGGTTTGCTGAAATATTCGTGGAAAATTTTACGGATGAACAAGGAATAACAATAAACTACTGAGGAAAAACGATTGTTTTTTTTGGTATCGGTCATAAGGTAACAGATTGTATAAAATAATTTTATAATGGAGGTAATTTTGCGTTGAAAGAAAACTCAAGACGAGAGGTATAAAAACTTTATAGGTAAAAAAGTTATTGATTGAATAAATACCAACTTTATAATAAGTTGAAGGTACCTAGCCTCAATACGCACTTTTCGTTTTTCTAACAAAAACTAAGAAAAACATTATTTAACTGACCATTATTAGTTTATTGCTCGTGTATGTATGACATGTGTATTTACAATAAAATTTGAACCAACATTCACACTTACAAAAAGGATAACACAATTTTTACTTATTATATTCAATTAAATCGCTTCGCTTCATTGCTTTTTGTATGGCTACGGGTTTTCCTGCGCCTTTGGCTGCGTCATTGAGTAGTTCCCTTCTACACTCTTGGCTCCCGTTTGGCCAGCCACTTCACAGCTTCTGGAGTCACCCTATGGATGTCCATCCAGTCTCCTTCATACATCCGTATCGGGCACTCCTCTACTAGATGCTGGATAGTTTGGCTTCTTGCTCCACAGTCACATTCTGGAGAATCCCTTTTTCCCCATTTCCACATTTGGTAGTTACATTGTCCTTGACCTGTACGAATTATGTTTTGCTGAATCCAAACTTTTCAGGGAAGGTTATAACCTGGGACCCTTTCGTTAGGGTCTAGAATAATATGTTTGTTTAATACCAGGTCTGAATCATTCCACCTCTCTTTCCATGCTCTAGGCAAGTTGAATTCGCCGAGTAGCTTCGACCAAACAGGCTTTCTGGACTTCAGTCGTTGTCTTGGTGGACGGAATATATCTTGAAATGCGGGAATTGCGGGATTCTTTTCAATCTTGGCAAGTTCTCTAGCTGTAGCCTGGCTCCTGCGCAAATCAGGAGGAGCAATGTTCGAAAGCACAGGGAGCCACGGGAGTGCAGTTGGCCTTACGCATCCGGTGATTGTCCTCATTGTTTTATTTAATTCGGCATCAAGGGTTTTGCAATGGACGCTTCTCTCCCACACTGGTGCGCAGTACTCCGCCGCACTATAAACGAGAGCAACCGCTGATGTACGCAGCACTTCAGCAGTGCTGCCCCAATTTGTTCCGGTGAGCTTCATAATTATGTTGTTCCTAGCTTTCACTTTGTTTTTTAACGCTTGCAAGTGTGGACCGTAATTTAGTGACCTATCAAGTTTTACTCCGAGATACCTAGGATTGCGGTCGTTTGGGACAATTTCATCACACATGAAGATATTTAGTTCCCTGTCTGCTTGTTGGTTGTTAAGGTGCAGAGTTGTCGCAACTGTCTTTCTAGGGTTCGGCTTCAGGTGCCATTTCTCGAAGTATTTTTGCATAATCTGTAGGTCAGTATTTAGAACGGGTTCTAATTCATCAAAGGTTTTTGCATGTGCCACGATCGCTATATCATCTGCATAGATAAACTTTCTTGACTTGGTTTTTGGTATATCTGCTGTATACATGTTGAAGAACATTACGGATAAAACTGACCCCTGAGGTAATCCATTTTGGAGTATTCTCTTTCTACTGACCTCTCTCCTTAAGAAAACTCTGATGCTCCTGTTCGACAGCATATTGTTTAAGAGGGTTATAAATGCTTTGCTCTTAATCATACCCAATGTCTTTAGCAGAAGGCCTCCTTTCCATACCGTGTCATAGGCCGCTGTCAAATCCAGCAAGACTAATCCAGTCTTTTCTCCTTTTTGGAAACCATTTTCAATGTGGGTAGTCAGTGCCAGTACTTGTTCGCAGGTGCTTCGACCTTAACGGAAACCGGCCTGTTCCACTGGGAGGTGAGGTTCCACGAGCGGGGCCATTCTATCCGCTAAGATTCTCTCAAACAATTTATACACAACTGAGAGTAAGGCTATAGATTTGTAATTTTTTGGGTCATCTGCGGTTTTTCCGGGTTTCAGGATTGCTATGACCTTAGTTTGTCGCCACGATTTTGGTATCTTTCCAGTAAGTATCACTCGGGTAAAAAAGGTTCCAATCCAAGCCACTGCTCTCCCTCCTAGATGTTTAAGGAACTCTGGCAGAATACCATCTATGCCTGCTTCCTTTCCACACTTCATCTTTCCCATTGCCCTATTCACTTCTTCAGCTGTCCTATTCACTTCTTCAATTAAATTATTAGTATACATTATGTAAAAATACAAACAAGTAATAGAAAAAATGAATTATATATGAATTAAAGAATTAAAGCAGATAAATGAATTAAAGCAGATAAAAGAATTTAAAAAATTTAAACATAAATTAAAATTGCACTTAACATTCTAAAATAGTAGTTTTCAATTTTGTTGTTTTGATTTGTTTCAATTTCCAGTATTTTCTTTTTTTTTTTTTTTTTGAATATGTGTTTTGATATATTTGAATCGTCTATAATTCTATATTACTCATTTTTCAATTATTTTCATGTTTTTCTTTTTTTTTCTTGGTTTGAATATGTATTCTGATATGTTTTCTCATTTGAATATTCTTCTTTTTCATTTATTTTCAACCTTTTTTAATGTTGATTTGATTTTTTTTTGTTCATGTATGATTTGATTTAATTACTTTTACTTTTATGTTGACTTTGCTTTGTATTGATATTTTTTATTTTTTTTATAAGTGCTTCCCTCATCAAGCACAAAATTGTAATCTTTTTGATGAGGTACTGCAAGGGAAAATATGTAAAAATATTATTACTAGTGAATTTATATATTGATTTGTATTATAAAATTATTTATGTTAAATAAAAATAAATAAAAAATAAATATATTTTTTTAATTAATAAGAATGTAGTTGTCCTTGTAACTGTTCAGTGTTGGAACTGTTGGAACAAATTCATCCTCACTTTATTCCTTTCCCCACCCATCCGGGCCTGACCATGTCAAGGTTGTATCGGAATCAGTCTGCGTCCGAATGCGCTCCGGTCGACACGTCGTGCGTGTGACGTAATCTCGTGGATTATCGCAGCGAAGCGTAGTTTTGGAGCATATTGCCGGCCGCGAAGCATCGAGTGTTTTTCCCGACGGCAATTGGAATTGGTACCTTCCGGGCTGTTCCTGGAAGGTCTGAAGACTCGTCGAACCTCAAGACAGCAGAGGAAGAGAGTGTCATCTGGAAACCGGCGACGGAAGACAGGTCAGTCCTTATTCCTTTCGTCACAATCCCGCGACCCTCATAGGGACGCGACAGTAACAAGTACATATTATACATCCCCATACATTAAATAAATGAATAATGCTTGTGCTATAGGTGAACGAAATTAGTCGTGGTCGGATTCGAGCTCGCGACCACCGAATTACTAACCCAGCGCGCTAACCGCAGTGCCAGCACCCATCCAAAAATTCAATGTTTTTTTTTGTTTTGTGATTTAAAATAATTCATTAACATAACGAGTACCTATATTTATGAGAATCATAATCTAAAAATAAATACTGTAAAATTACTATGTGAATTTTGTCGTATGATGGAATTACTATCTACATATAATTTTGTATGACATGTGCCATTTATGAGAATAACATTTTTACTCAATCTGGATTATAGGTATTTTACAGTGACATCACTTAAAGACATTAGCATAATTGTAAGATGAACAAACTGTATAAATATAGGAAACGAATTTAATGAATTTAGCAATCTGTATTTTTTAAGATATAACAAAAATGAAAAAGTTGATGAACCTTCGATTTTTCTGTAGACGACGATACCCAAATGTTACATCTTATTGGTTAGGTATGCTTTAGTGAGAATTCATATTATTCGACATTAAGTGCCATGCCTTGAATTACCCACCATAATAAGGGTATTTTAAAAACGATTGAGAAAGTGTTCTGAAAGTATTATGATTATTGATGCATGAATTCTTTTTGTTCTCGGTAAGGAAATGTGCCTTTACGTAATCACTTAAAAGGTATTGTTTTACCGATGATAATATTACAAGAAATATATCGAAACAACAGTTGAATATAAATGGTTGGATAATAATGATTGAAATCGAATTCGTAATTAAAATAGAAAATATTAATCTTCTTTTATTTTGCTCCTGGGACACGGATGTCCTTCTATCTTTTTGGTGTTCTGCCTGGAAGTCTGCTGCCGGATGGTATATCTGTTGACACAAGAAGAAACATTAAATATGTAATCCGTAATTGTGCTGCTAAAAAATAATTTTAAATATTATCTTGATAATGTAAAGAGAATCAATAGGTATGAAGAGTGAAATAACTTTAAAAATTCGAGTTACGTCCGGTCGCTACTATACAACGAATGAAAGCATATTTTGATTTTATATTTCTGCGTATTTTGGTATGTCATAGATGGATATTAAATTGAATACCACAATGATTTCAATTCTGTCAATACCAGACTTTTCATATTGATATAGATTCGATGCGAAACAAGTATGAAAATAAAATTTACGATTCACGATAGATATTATCTACACGTTGAGTGGTTTAAATTCCCATCATTCAGTGTCGATACTTAAAATAATATGTGAAATATTTGTATTCATGAATTTTTCAATATATTATCAGATTAATAAATCCAATAAAACATGTCCGCCCCGGTCTTTTAAATTGTTTAGTTGAGGCACTGACCGCTGTTTTTTTTTAACAATTGCTTTAATTATATTGCATTGAAAAACGATAAATGTACAAAGACGTTAGTATTAATTATTTGATCACGATCATTTGATATTCACAGAAGAAACAAGATATTCAGTTTATGTTCTATGTCGAGCGATGTTGGAAAAACTACTCACAAAACAATTACATTAAATGGAGTTGCTCCAACTACGATACAAACTTTAAATATTTCGATATAATACATAGTAGGTAGGTATATCACAAGCTGATTTCAAAACACGCATATTACAACAATTCATCCATAATCTATCTCGCATACATACATACAAAAAAACACATATCTTCATAAATCATAATACGCTTACATATAAATTATAAATTTTGTGCCGTCTTGATTTGATCTGAGACTCGACTGAATAAAGATATGATTGGCGGATCACATAAATGCTCTGTCAGTTCAGTATTCCCAAGAGATATAACATATTTCAGATTATTTGTGCAATTAACAAATAAAAATGAAAAGATACCAACATACACAATATGTATATGCATATTATCATGATAACTCCAATTCCATTTTTTAATCTGTGTACTAAAGTTAAGTTTATATTGTTTGGATATTTTTTAAAAATGCGAATAGGTACAACCTATTATGTCTCCTGTGAAATATTACAATAACATTTACACTGCTAGCCCTAGAACAGGTATACCTAGTTGAGCAGCAGTTATCTATTTTTATTGAAGATTATTTTAATGATGTGATAAAGAAATCGTCTTCTTATTCGTCAGCTAGGACTATTTCCTGTAGTTCTCGGCACCTGCTCCTGGGAGGAGGAGGTCCAGCTGTCCCCCCATCGTTTGGGCGGCCTTCCTAGAGGTCTGCTACCTGTAGGATGTTCATCAGCTGATATCCTCACTACTCGATCTGGGCTTGCTCTTCCCACGTGATCTCTCTAGAAACGTCTTCTTGTTCTACCCCATCGCACCACGTCCTCAACATCACAAATTTTCCTTATTTCGGAGCTCCTCATTTGATCTCGGAGGGTTACTCCTGCGATGGGCTGTTGAGTCATAATCTCCGTGGTTCTAAGGATAAAGAAATAAGTAATATAAATAAATAAATATATTTGGTACATATAGTATTATATTTGTCATTTTTATGTGAAATATAAATTTGTTACTCTTATGTGAAAACACAATATTGAGATGCAATGAACTAGTCATTCTTTACTTAAAACGCTGTTTCCTCTTTGTTTTCCAAATAAATAAATAAATGGTAAAAAATAATTGAATTTTTTTAAATAAATTAAAAAATAAAAACATATTCGGTTATAAAGACAGGAAGAAAATGCAGATTATTGATCTGTAGTTATAATATTTTCTTGTTCTATGTTCTCATTTACGCTTAATATCTTATTGACAGTTCAAATATATAAACAAATGTTTTTGTTATTGTTTTTCTAAATCTACTGGTATCTCTGCTTATTTAACTCCTTTGTTATTGTTTTTCTAAATCTACTGGTATCTCTGCTTATTTAACTCCTTTGTTATTGTTTTTCTAAATCTACTGGTATCTCTGCTTATTTAACTCCTTTGTTATTGTTTTTCTAAATCTACTGGTATCTCTGCTTATTTAACTCCTTTGTTATTGTTTTTCTAAATCTACTGGTATCTCTGCTTATTTAACTCCTTTGTTATTGTTTTTCTAAATCTACTGGTATCTCTGCTTATTTAACTCCTTTGTTATTGTTTTTCTAAATCTACTGGTATCTCTGCTTATTTAACTCCTTTGTTATTGTTTTTCTAAATCTACTGGTATCTCTGCTTATTTAACTCCTTTGTTATTGTTTTTCTAAATCTACTGGTATCTCTGCTTATTTAACTCCTTTGTTATTGTTTTTCTAAATCTACTGGTATCTCTGCTTATTTAACTCCTTTGTTGTATGATTAAATATACATTTTTTTTCTTGGCGGACAGAAAAAAATGGATTAAGATTTTTTCTTTTCATATACATAGTTTCATATTCACAAATTAACAGTTTTTAATTATGTCTGCCTAGTTGTGTCGGTAGCAGCGCGAATATTGTGCGCTAGAAATAATCAACAAATAATGTAAATTTTGCTTTGAGAATATTCCCAACACTTCGCGACATTTTGTAATTTCTTTACAATTTGCATAATTGATTCAAATAAAACAAAAGTGAATTGCTTTACTCTCCCTATAACTAAATCTCAGGCAACAACTTCTATTAAGGTTTATTTAACAAAATGATGAAATTTAAATGAAAATTACATTATAATTTAATCTTTTGACGCCAATGTTTCCAACCTAGTTAGGAAGAATATTTTCTAAATGATTTGAGATTACTTTTTTAAGTTTATAAATATATTTTAGCGAGGTTAAAAAATCAATATTACATAATTGCGTATCGACCAATTGTAATAATAAATAATCATAAACAGTTCCTTGTGCCCAGCGCGTGTGGCGAGTTTATTGACCATTTCTTCCTACTAACCATTGTTTCTAGCCTAGATAAGCAATATTTACGTGAGAAATGAATTTAAATAATTTCGAACCCAGGACGCCTGCACAGAAGCCAAACGGCTAATCAACTGTGCCACGGCGCGGCGATCGGCAAACTAATATAAACTAAGATAAATAAATATACAACCTCATACCTTTAAGTCATCTCCCTCGCGGGGTAGGCAGAATGTGTCGAATACCACACAAGACAAGTATCCAACATGATCATCTGAAGTTCACACTTTTAACATCCCGGTTATTTCATATCTGACACCCATCATTGAATATTTTTATATGGCCAAACAAAATAAAGTCAGTATTTCACAAAATGAAAAATCTTGTAAACTACAGTAGAAACCTAAAGCTGGAACAAAGAATGGACAAGTTTTGTGTGGTCAGTGTGGTGATTATTTGCTATTACATAATAATAAATATGCTATAGTTAAAAAACAAAATTAAGAGGTCTAGTGATTAGAGAGAGGGTTCAAGATATTCTTTCCTCTAGCTTTTTCGGTTATTTGAAAATGATGACATAGAATTCCATTCTGGCGATACTCAGCATTGAGGGATACTGGTAAATGGGAGTCGCGATTGCGAACAATATTAAATAGAACGAAAAATTATGTATATATTTTCTTCATCATAATTCTATATGATTATGGAGTTGTATCATAAAGTGACAGTTTCAAATAATGTATAAAAATATTTTATTTTTGATAGGTATTCTATATAGACGGACGAAAAGACTGCTGGTGTGGAGATCAAGAGGCGAAAAAAGACCACAAGGGCAGCTACTTACAGATGGATGGACGGCATAAAAAGAATTTTTGGACCACAGTGAATGTTAGTCGCACAGGAACGGGAGGAGTGGAGAAGCTAAATGGAGGCCTATTTCCTCCATGATGATGATTCTATGTATGTTGAACTGTGTTTATTTATCTTTATTCTTCATCAGCATTCTATGCAAGCAGAAACTCAACTAAATCCTTAATTAATATTCCTTAATATCGATATTCCTGAATGGCATAATATAACCACCACAAGACATTTTCGAAAGTTCATGTTGTGGCGTTACATCTCCTTCCAAATATACCAAAGATTACTTGTATGGATATTTTGATAGACGAAACCTTTGAAGATATTGTTGCTTTGGAACATCTTGGGTCTTTCTCAAACTTTCTGATGTTAACTTTGTGTAATTTGGAAATTATGAATATTTATACTACACGTTTTTTGGTGTTTTATTTATATTTTAAATTAATGGCCTTTAAAATTTATGGTGGCTAATTCAGAAGTTGTGTATACTATAATAAAACTAGATAATATCTATTCGACTTGCAAAGAAATTTTGTTACGATTTACATATTCGCTTTTGTGTTAATTCATAGAATTGTTTGATATGTTATGTTATTATGGTATGGTAGATATGTATGTCATAGTCGTGATCTTGTTTGATTTAGCAATATTTTCTTTATTGCTTGTCCATTGTCAGTTTATGTCGAGTATCGTTTCCTTCAGAATATTGCGAATTGTAACTGCTTGTAATAACAATAAATGTTCTCTGAATTTCAAACCTGTATTTTGTTCGTCTAGTATTTTCATTATTTAATTGCAATCAAAATGTATTAAAAACAATGTTTTCAACTATATTTGTTGTCAGGTACCGGCTAAGAATAGTGCTTGCACTATTTTCTTTTATCTGTCTCGGGTGAACCGTAATTCATAAGAGCCGGGTAATCGAAAATACAACAGGCAGCAATAACATCTCACATATCACTTTATGTGCTTGCGCAACGTTCACATTGGGGTATTCCTTCATAATGAGTTTCCTTATCAGCATTGTTTTTAAAGTTCTATATATTTGAATGATGGGTAACAGATCACCCGAAAATAGGACATTATTTCTATTGTCATCTATGAAATAACGAATAAATCTTTTTGTAACGCCATCTATTGAAAAAATGGTCTATTTGTAAACAATGAAAGGAACACTCCATATAAATGATGAAATAAGAAGGCATGAATGATGAGAGTTGCGCAAGCGCATAAAGTAATCACGTAAACCAGCCGATGACAGGTCGTAAGCCCTGTAGGTACCTTGAGTTCCTGATGGTTCTTCTATAATATTCCAATTTCGTCTCTATTAAGATGTTAAAAAGTATGTCAAATAAAAATATCATTTGACTCCCGACAGCGAGAAAAATCCAATGTTTGCGTATATGCAATTAAAAAAAATATTCGAGAAATTTTTGGGTCTATACTTTGTACAGATTGTAAGAAAAAAAAATTAAATATTTTAAAGACCCCACAATATACCCTCAAAAGTGGGTATCGGATGTACCGCTTTGAAATAAGATATATTAAAGTTGGTTGGATTTGAGTCCGGACGTACGGTTTTACGTGAGGTAATAACATTCCTTCAAATTTATCGTACAAATAGTAATTTCGCATTTACGATGAAGCTTCGGTATGGCACACGCAGTAACGGAAGATAAATTCTGTAACTGAAAGCTTACGAGATTTTCACTGTGGGATCCTTTATGCTTTCTAATAAAACTTCGCTCACACAATTCTTATTTTTGTATCGCCCTTGAAATGTGAAGGTATTAATAATAATACAGCTTTATGTAAATTACAGATCAAATTGTACAGCCCGACGTAAAACTCCAGCGTTATTATTAAGAAAATTCTCAACTAGGTATGTCCCATACCGTCTCGTATACATTTCTCACAGAGCCACAAGGAATGCACGGCGGGACCAAAAATATTATCTTACAACTCCGAACACGGATTTCCGTCTTGTAGCTCAAGTTGGTATCCGTCAGGACTTATGGGATAAAACTGAAATACCGGGATAAAAATAACAGAAGACAAACTTTAAAAGATAAATGGTTTGCGTTCTATGAAAATAATTGAGTTAAAATAACTTGCCATCGAGAATGGTGTTCATTTATACATTTTAGATAGAAATAGATGTTCCTACCTACAAATTTTATAAAACTATACAACCTATAGGTATCTACATATACATATAACTATACAATCTATGTCTGGTGTCGGTTCTAATATTTTTTGGAAAAGACAAAATAACTATGTAAAACCGAAATGTCAAATATTTGGCTTGGTAAAATTGTAAACTGCTAGCCCTAGAACAGGGTTACCTAGTTGGGCAGCAGTAATCTTCATAATAGTCTTTGTCTTAAAGGTGTGAAAAATGAATAAAGTTTAGCTAAAATTCAACAAGACATTCATTGACTGAGGCATGATATTAACATCCAGTAATCTAAATAATTACAAAAATTTCTTATTAATTACAATTTACAATAAATGATTTAATTTTAATTTCAAATATATATTTTAGTAATGTTTCTATGGGATTATCAGTTATTGGTTGGTACTGGTCCTCACATGGCCTTAACTTACGGTCCCAACATAATACCACACTTACAATACCAATACACCACACCTCTACTTATACTTACTCGTTCACAGTTCATGCAGCTCGGATGTGGAATCTATCCAGCAGCCGGAGAGTATCAGAGATGCCACTAATTTAATAGCATTCAAAAAGCGTCTGAAGTCACACTTTCTATCCACATAAACACAAATTCACGTCTTTTTCCCTTTATCCCTCTTCCTTTCTCCTCTCCTATCCTCCATCCAATAAACATAGTGTATCTATCTGATGTATTTTTTATTATTCTTATTTTTGTTCTTATTTATACATTTATTATTTTTTGTTTCTTATATTTATTTTGTATTTTTAATTAATGATTGTTTTATTTAATTATTTATTTATTTATTTTTTTTTTCTATTTCTCTATTTGTATTCTTCTATCCCCGTTACTGGCTGTATTTACCATGGTGGTTGACTGGTAAAGATTGCCTGCGGGCAATAAGTCCGCCACGTTGTATAAAGCAATAAAAGTCTTTTATTATTATTATTATTATTACTGGTACTATGTCAAATATTGTTAGTAGGTAACAAGTTGCCACATTTTGGAAACTTATGATATTGATCGTCTCGCAGATCCAGTGTTAAATTTTGAGACTTGTATGCATTTGTAAAATTTTATTATGTAATCAAATTTATTTCCTAAAAATATCTGACAGATATCTTTCTTAAAATCATTATATTGATACAAATTTGGTACTTATTTGTCTAGTAAATTTTTCAATATATCTCATACTTTGAAAGAAACAATACTAATTTAAAGTAATTATATACATTATCAGCTCAGATTCGTGAATGGATGATGGCATTTGCTTGGTAGATAGTTGAAGTACATTTTTATTTGAATGATTCCCTATATCTTTGACCAAATTCGTCTTCAAATGACATAATTGACTATTAATAATTTAGATGTTTGCTAAAATACATAACAGTAAGAATTGACTAGGAGTCAAGTAATTAGAAGGGATCATGGAAGTCAAATAGTTTAAAATTCAAAGGTATTAAAAGATTTTTATAATTTAACATGTACATATAATTATTAAAAATCTATATAAAATAATGCTAAGTTATGATAAGTATTTTTTGTATGATTATTTAGATAAGAGTGCTTGTGATTATTCACAATAATTATTATCATTATGCTTATTATATTGATTTAGTGAACAATTAGGTATGTTAGCAAGTTACAAGCGGAATGAACTTTTCAAAATATGCTATGAACTTTTCAAAATAGGTTTTCACACTAGTTGGTTAAAATAAATTGCTATTTGATACTTTTTAATAATATGACTAATACATCGTTTGTAATTATCTAGTTGAAAGTATTAATAATAATGTATAATTGGCTAATGACAATATTTTTCTTGACTATAAGGGCCGAATTTATCAAACGAACATTGTATTTGGTCAATACTTAGCACCCCAAAATCGTATTAATAAACAATATGCAATGTTTATGTCGTAAACGCGTACTTAAGCATTGCAGCGCAGTGAACCAATATCGAATACTCAAGTCGCTCGGCTACCTTCTTTGGAGAAATACTCAGAGAGAGGAACAAGACGGACGCTAATATGCGAGTATATAAATTCGTTATAATTTTGACAGTTGTCAGTTTCATGATATATCTCATCAAATTTTCGGCTTGAGGATTAATTTATATTCATATTTTTTTGGTTTTTACTTCGACATCGGCTTTTAATTTGACATATTACTTGCCACAAATATAGTGTGTAGGGATTGAATAGGTATAGCGGTGTTTTCCTTGAAATCTTTTTTTTGTAAAACTACCTTTAAATGTTTTTTTAGATCTTTTTTTACAGGCATATACATATTTTTATGAATTTGTTTAATATTTATACTATTATTGATGAACGAATTTGTACTATTTTACATCTTAGTAACCTACATAAGTACATATAAAGTGTAGTTTTTTTTTATTATATGTATATTTTGTTTCTTGATTTGTAAAGCTCTTTGAGTATGTTTCTTTTTACTATGTATTTATATTTATGATTGTTGCTAAATTTGTATTTCTCTTTATATTTTTGTTTATGTTTTGATGATAGTCATTTTTTACCTAGTGAGGCATTGCAGTTTCAATTTTATATTATATTTTCAATTAATCATCCAATATTTTATATTATTATTATAATAAGTAAGTGCGCAAGTGACTATGCAATAAGTAGTCAAAACCCCAACTTATCGGCTCTAAATATATTGATACTATCAAGAAAAAAATACAACTCATAGACAAACGTTGTTCTCGACTGAGTGTTGTTTATTAATATGATTTCTCTCTGCCTACCCCGTGAGGGACATGGCATGATGGTATGTATTAGTTTTCAGATTCGTTGAAGAAGTACTTACGTGTGAATTCTTAGTCACCATTTGAGAATGGTTTATAAATTCAGCCCCTAAATATTTAATATAATATAAAGCATACTTAGTATTTCTATAACGGTGTACCTACTTTGGAACTAGAATTTAACCATAGATTTTTATTATAATAAACTAGATGTCGATGTTAGCAAATTTTGTATGAATCGAAGTGGGGCATTTTTCCGGGGGATTTTTGACATTTTGGTTGGCCGACCACATCGTTTGTCTGTAGAGAATAACGACTAATTTGATTTTTTTTCGGATTTATTTGTCGAAAAAACACTTTGTTTATTGAGATTTAGAAAACAGTTATCTATGATGTGTTGAAATGTAAGGAAAACTGAAATATGTTGCCAGCCATAACGTCTAACGCGCGATATTCCATGTCTCACGGAGTACTCCATCTAGTATGTTATAATAAAAATCTATGAATTTAACTTGTTTATTAATACAATATTGTTAGTAGTTTTCTGATTCGTTTAAGAAGTGCTTGCGTGAGAATTATTAGTCACTATTTGAGAATAATTGTTTATAAATTCGGCCCTTAAATATTTAATATAAAACATACTTAGATATTTCAGATATAAAGATATACTTTTAAACAAGAATTTAACTGGATATGTAGTCTTTAAAATATTTGGAAATAATATGCTATTATTTAAAAAATATATTTGTTTATTTATTTATTTTATTTATTTATTTAATCTTCTTGTACATATAATTAGTACACTGGCGGGCTTATTGCCTAATGGAAATTTGTGTGTTGTGATTAGGTACGATTATAAAAATAAATACGTTTAAATAAAAATGACATATTTAAATGCCAGAAAAAATCTGCAAACATAATTTTTCCCTTTTCAGGATTTTAGGGTACCTACCGTTAGGATTTCATCCTAAGAAGGGTAGATACATAGATAAAGTATCATTAAATTGGGTTTGTTGGTGCCAACCTACATGATACAATGGAGGATGAAAGAATTACAAGAACTTCATATTTTAACCGGAAGTATAAATCCTTATTATCCCATTGAAACAAGGACGTTCCTTTCATTAAGACATAACAATCCTTTTATTCCCGTCTGCGAATTCCCCATCACTCTGAAGAAAATCCTTTTTTTAAGTATACAAATAGACAGGGCATTTTTAAAATCTTGATAATTCTGAACAGATTTTTAGGAACGGGCCTTAAAACAAAATTATAATATTCAAATATTTCTAGTTTTATGTTTTGATATCGATGTATGAATGAGGGAACTATTTTGGCAAATATTTAACATTCATTTTTGTCTTTTGTATGTTTCCATTTAAATTAAATAAATAAATATTTCGTCGATAACAACTAATTTTATTTTTTATTTTATTTTATTTTATTTTTTATTTTTTCAAATTGAAGCTAACAATGTACAAAGAATAGTATATATGTATAAAAATATCAAATATAACATTTATCATCTCCATACATCAATTATTAGCTTACAATACTATCATAATTTATTACATTCAAGATACAAAATCATATGTGTGTGTGAGGGTGTGTATGTGTGATGGTGTGTGTGTGTGTGTGTGTAAGTTTATATGTATATGTGCATGCGTGTTGTGCGTAAGTGATAATCTTATGAAATTCCTGTTTTTAATTTTTGAGCGAGTTTATGTTTTGTGTCACTGAATAGGTCTATGTCAAGGGACTTCTCATACTTTATGCATGTATTTATAATTCTGTTTATAGTTGAGTTTTTCGCGGAATTAGTTTTGTATAATTTAGGTCGGAAGAGAGTTGTATGTCTGGAGCGTCTCAATGGTACGTTAAAGTCAATACTCGATAAAAGTTCCGGCCAGTCAATATTATTGTTCAATATGTTGTAAAGAAATTGTATATCTTGGCATTTACGTCTTGATTCTAGTGACGGTAGAATAGGTGCAACAATACTTCGATATGCCAATTTCTTCAAATATTTACGCTGTATTTTTTCTATATTATTAATGTGCACTCAATATTGCGGGTTCCAAATAACAGAGCCAAATAAATAAATAATTCTGACTAGTGAATTAAATAATATTTTAAATGTTTGTGGATTTTTGAAATCTTTACTTATCCTAAAAATAAAACCTAATGTTTTATAACCTGCTGTTGTAATTGTATCTATATGTTGTCTATAATTTAATTTGCTGTCCAAGAATAATCCCATATCCCGACACAAAGATTTCTTAACTATGTGTTCATCATTTAATGTGTAATCAAAAGTGTGTTTATTAATTTTTCTAGTGTAAGAAATTGAGAAACATTTAGAGGTGTTCAGTTTTAATAAATTTAATCTACAATAAGATGCAAGTCGATCCAAATCTTCTTGAAGTTTTGCACAGAGTATTTAAAACAATTTCCAATGTCGTTGACATATATATTAAACAGTAGTGGACCCAAGTGGGATCCTTGAGGAACTCCAGAACATATATGTGTTATATTTTCAGATGCATAACCCTTTACCACCGTAAGTTGAGTGCGATTAGAAATATAAGATTGAATCCATCTATGAAGATCTCCATGTATGCCAATTTGTAAAAGTTTTGTTATTAGTACATCATGGTTAACACGATCAAACGCTTTTGAATAATCAGTGTAAATTGTATCAATTTGATGTCCTTTATCCATATTTTCATTGAGATAATGGGTAAAAACAGCGAGGTTAGATATCACTGAGCGCTTTTTCATAAAACCGTGTTGCTTTTGTGTGATCAATGAAGAAATGCAGGGATAGAGTTGGTCATAGACGATCTTTTCTAGTATTTTGCTCAAAATTGGTAACTTTGATACGGGCCTATAATTTTTTACATTATGTTTGTCACCAGATTTGTAAATCGGAGATATTAATGCTGTTTTCCATCTTGCGGGGAAAATACCTTGTTTGAGTGATTTGTTAGACAAATCAATAACCGGTGTCACCAGCATGTTGGCGCATTTGTTAATACAGTTATACTTCAAATAAAATGCAGTATAATAATCAATATTGACAATATTGAGAAATTTTCCTTTTTTCTGACTAAATAAAGTGATAAAAAATAAAAAATATTTTAAAAAATACTGAAATACTTAATTTAACATGTTAGTTTAATAAAATAAAACAAATGCATAAAATATTTAGACAGGTAGTGGCAGAGCGATAAGCGCGCTAATCCAGTGGTCGTGAGTTCGAATCCTGCCTCGGCCGTTGTCATTCCCCTACTACACATGCAATTATGCTTACTTTAGAGAATGACTTAGAATGTATAGGTATTTACTTATTACAAGGATATTGTATATTTGTTTAAGTTAGTTACATATCCTACTCCTACATATCAATGACTTGCTCTTACGCGCCCCCATCCACTGTTACGCTGATGACAGCACAGTCCATGACAATTTCTCTTTTGACAAACCTCCTAAACAGAGTGAAATATCAGAAGCCCGGAAAGACCTTCATCAAAAAATAAATAGCTACCTCCACTCAATCAATACCTGGGGTGAAAGTAATCTTGTTTCATTTAACGTCTCAAAAACCCAAGCCTGTCTAATTTCTGCGAAGAGAAACCCCAATGAATTGCAAGTGTCTTTCAACGGAAGCACCCTACCTAACAGCAGCTCTATCGACCTGCTTGGAGTATCTATAACGAACCAATTACACTACAAGGGCTCCATCGAAGCTAAGGTGAAACTCGCCTCCAAAAAATTGAGCGTACTATATAGAGCGCGCAGATATTTTACTAAGACCCAGATCTGTATACTCTACAAAGCGCAAATACGCCCAATTATTGAATATGGCAGTCACCTCTGGAGTGGCGCCCCCCAATACCTACTGAATACCCTCGACGCTGTCCAAAGGCGTGCTATACGTCTGATTGATGATCCATCACTGACTGATGGATTGCAATCACTAGAACACAGACGCAGAGTCGGTATTTTAAGTTTATTCTATAGATACTACCACGGGAATTGCTCAGAAGAACTTGCATCTTTGGTCCCTCCTCCACCCACTCGCAACAGAGTCACTCGCTTCACTCAATCGCAGCATCCATTCACAGTAGACCTTCAACATATACGAACAAGTCGCTTCTCGAACTCCTTTATTAACACAGCAGCCCGACTGTGGAACGATCTTCCGAATTCTGTGTTTCCATCTTCGTATAACCCGGGTCTTTTTAAAATCCGAATTAATAAACTCTTTTCTAGATTGCAAACCCCTCCCAACGCTACGTAGTGCGCTTCTCCGGAAGAGTAAAATGGACCCAAATCCTAATAGCTGGCGTCCCCTACGTAGACATGTTAAAAAAAAAAAAAAAAAAAAAAAAAAAAAAAAAAAAAAAAAAAAAAAAAAAAAAAAAAAAAAAAAAAAAAGTTAATAATTTTGTGGATTCCCCAGACTTGCTAAAATAAATCTGTTTTCACTGTCCGAACAGAGCAACCCGATATCCAAACACCTTCTACACCCAGAATGCTTTTGTGCACCGTGCTTGCACAGTATACAATGCGTTCTTTAATACACTCGACATCTCTGCGAGTTCCCTCAGTGCGTTTAGGATAACTGTCTCCTCCAATCTTACGTAGTGCTTTGGTCTGAGCAGCTTTTGTTTTATATATATGTAGTCAAGTTTGTATGTATTTTTAATTTGTATTTTTTTGTGGTTGTCCTATTGTTATGTATGGAGTTTTCACTGGTCCACTAACTATGCAATGTATTGTTGTTTTTTTATAAATTGTATTGACTGTATAACTCTCTCTACGAAGAATAAATAAATAAATAAAATATATTTATTCTGTAAAATAAATCAAGATTATTGGAATATCTATAAATCAAACATTGATTAAATTGAATATTTTCTTTAACAATAAGCTGATCCCCAAGAACAAAATAAGAAAACCAAAATACCGTTTGGTTACAGAGTTTCTTGAAATTATCCTCTCTTTGGTATTTACTCCAGCTCGAGTCCAAGTTAGTTTCAAGAATGCACTCGATACGATCTTGAATGTTCATTTAAAGGAAAATTTCCAACTAGACCATCGATAAACGAGAAGGAATTATTCTTGTTATTTTTCTGAGATATTTTAAAGTTGTAACTCTTACCAAACCCAATCAATTATATTGTTAATATGAATTATTTACTTTGTTTTTTTTTATTTAATGGCCATTACATTGCAGGTATCTACTCAACATGTCTCAAGATCTGAAGATGATAAAAATCGGATAAGTAGCAGTAAAACAATACATTTATTTCAACTGAAAAAAAAATCATGTATAATTGATTCCAAGAACAATACCTCCATGTCACAGATGGTAAGACGTTTGGCTTCTGTGCGGGAGTCCTGGGTTCGATCCCCTGCAGAGGCGTTTTTTTTTTATTCATTTCTCATGCTATTCCTGCTTCATTGGGCTGGAAACAATGGTTAGATGGAAGAAATTGTCATATGACAATACCCCGTATTCAGTAACTATTGGAACTAAATTAGGTCTTATTTCTGTCTTATTACGGTCTTTCGAAAATGATATAAATTTCGAATATTTTTATTATTGCATATGCGCAAACATTGGATTTTTTTCCCTGTCGGGAGTCAAAGATATTTTTTAACAGATTTTAATTATCTCAATAGAGACGAAGTTGGAATATTTACTGTAGGAGAACCGGGAAATCAAGGCACCTACAGGGCTTACGACCTGTCATCGGCTGGTTTACGTGATCACTTTATGCGCTTGCGCAACGTTCACCAATTATGCCTTTTTAATGAGATCCCTATCAATTTAATTTTGAAAGTTCTATATATAGTAATACTGAAATTCTTTTCGCTTGAAAATAAGGAATTTTTACTACAGCCATCTATGTATGAAATTATGAACAACATTCTTATTATTTTTATTTATTATTGTTGTAACGCAATCTATTGAGAGAAATGGTTTTATTGTAAATAATGAGAGCATCAATTTATTCTTATACATGAGGTGACAAATGCATTTTTCGCATAGAAGTCACCCCTGAATTGCGCCAGACTTATAAGGTAATTTTTGTCTTATTTACCTACTTGTACCAATGTGTAAGTAATCGAATATTTTTATTATTGCATATGCGCAAACATTGGATTTTTTTCCCTGTCGGGAGTCAAAGATATTTTATAACAGATTTTAATTATCTCAATAGAGACGAAGTTGGAATATTTACTGTAGGAGAACCGGGAAATCAAGGCACATACAGGGCTTACGACCTGTCATCGGCTGGTTTACGTGATCACTTTAAGCGCTTGCGCAACGTTCACCAATTATGCCTTTTTAATGAGATCCCTATCAATTCAATTTTGAAAGTTCTATATATTGTAATACTGAAATTCTTTTCGCTTGAAAATAAGGAATTTTTACTACAGCCTTCTATGTGTGAAATTATGAACAACATTCTTATTATTTTTATTTATTTTTGTTGTAACGCCATCTATTGAGAGAATTGGTTTTATTGTAAATAATGAGAGCAACAATTTTTATACCTGAGGTGACAAATGTATATAAATTTCATTATTTTCATAATTATTCACAATAAATAGGTACGTTCCTATTTCCTTTGGTCAAAGATGATATTTTATAACGCTGAAATAAGACTTTAAATCTAAAATCTACAATTATATTATTTTCCTATTTTAGTTACAATAGTAACTGAATACGGGGGTAATAAAATCGACACTTGCGCAGGGTGCAAGGAAGTGTTTACTATTATTATTAGAAAACTCCAAATGGGTGGAAAATCTCCCTTGTAATTTTTCTATTTCTGACTTTATTCTCTCTTGTGTACATTTTATTTTTTTCATTCGATTAATTAATATCGACACAACGATTACGAATTATTCGAAAAACGTAAAATGTTAACAAAATTTAATAAAAGTGAAATTGAATAATTTCTCTCGGTTATTAAGTAATAAAACAAATTCATCAATTAAGAAATGATGTTCGTGAAAGAAAGCGAAATCAATATCCGCCTCTTGTGGAAGATTAATTAAATAATCTCTGGCATTTCTTAGAGGGGCTATTGAACGCTAATTAGTTGCCATGGTAAAGGCCACATACTTATTGGGAGATATTAAACTTATCTCGTTTGACATAATGGGATCAAGTTCCCGCTGGATGGAGGAGGGGGGGATTTGTAAAAGTGACCGTATTAATAACACCGACCGGTCACTCACAATAATCGATCCTTATTAGCCGGCTCAGTGGCTACACCCGACAATCAGTGGACACAGTCACAGAGTGAAGAATGGACCGTCATAGATCTAAACTCGCAACCTCTACGGGTGGACATTACTCCGCAACTGGATCGAATCAAATACTGTCGGACACTTCTTCAAAACATCCAGTCTCGCTCCATCCGTGATACATTTCCGATATGGACGTTCTCTGTTAACTTTTACTCATTTCCCCCGGCATCAATTTATTTTTTTACAATTATTTTTCACTGTGAATAGCTTAACTCATTTTAAGTCGGGACATGGGAGGTTTTCACGAATCATTTCACCTTCTTGTCCTTGGTCGTGATGGTAATGTATGTATATTATTATCAAATAAATGCCACGGTCATTTTCACAATCCCAAAGTCAATTATTCGCAAAGTTAATGTTTTCAAAAACGAAACTT
Organism: Molanna angustata; assembly: GCA_963576475.1. Classification (NCBI taxonomy): domain Eukaryota; kingdom Metazoa; phylum Arthropoda; class Insecta; order Trichoptera; family Molannidae; genus Molanna; species Molanna angustata. The sequence goes on along the minus strand of OY754964.1, from coordinate 23,665,936 downwards.
AAAATGTTCTTGAAGAATTAATTGTTGGTAGGTAGCTTGGTTTCTAAATTATTTGACGTGTCATTTTATTAAGTAGGTACCTAAGCTTTTATTTACTACTTAACTTTAGTACCAGGTTATATATTTATTTTTGCTTTCTGTTCATATAATATTCTTACACTGATGCTTGCCAATGCCAGACGGCAATTTATTCCAACTAACTAAAGTGTTATACAATACAGTGTGTGGCAATAGGTATATTATGGTGACACACAAAAAAATAATTGAAAATTCAAATAACAGAAGAGAGGAGAAAAAAATTGGATATAAAAACAGTTCATAGCAATGAAAGGATAAGGATAAGAAGAGGGTAGGAAGAAGAAATCAGAAGAAAAAGCCTTTATTGTATATGGTAAGTGAGATAGACCACGTAATAGCAGGACTTTAGATTATTCCATAATCTTGCTGAATGTTCTTTAAATGAATATGTTGCTGAGATAATCGGTAGGTAGGTACTATGAATTGGAATATATTATAGTGTAGTAGATTCAACAGATCGGAGTGGACGCCCGTGTCTCGATAGATAAGTGAATTTATCATGTAAGTAATAATAAATACCTATAAATAAATTATGATACCCCAACTAATTATTAATGAGCAGAAACTATTATTCAAAATAAAAAAAGGTGTTTGAAAACGAAAATATACAAAATTGAAAATAAAATATATTATATTTTTACTGACAAACTTTTAAACATCTCAATAGAGGCGAAATTGGGATATTATAGAAGAACCAGGAAATAACCAGGGCTTACGACCTGTCATCGGCTGGTTTACGTCACTTTATCCGCTTGCGCAACGTTCACCAATTAGGTAAGCCTTTATTTTGAGTTCGCATATCAATGTAATTTATGAAAGTTCTACATATTTGAATAATGTGTAATAATTCATCAGAAAATAAGACATTATTACTATTGCCATCTATGAAGTAACGAAGAAACTTTTTTGTAACGCCATCAGGTATTGAGAAATTGATTTATTTGTAAACAATGAAAGCCACTACAGTCCTTATAAACATAAAGTGATCACGCAAACCAGCCGATAACAGGTCGTAAGCCCTGTAGGTGCCTTGAGCTCCTGGTTTTTCTATAATATCCTAAGTTCGTCTCTATTGAGATGTTAAAAAGTTTGTCAGTAAAAACAGCATTTGACTCCCGACAGGAAAAAAAATCCAATGTTTGCGAATAAGCAATTAAAAAAAAAAATATTCGAAAACATATAATATTGGAAATAGAAAATTACAGTTATTTCTGAAAATATGTCAGTGAAGAAAGAACTTTTCTGAAAATTATTTTGTTTTAGTTTGAAAAACCCATTAAAGGTACAATTGTTTTCTCGACCAATTTTACAAGTATTTTACCTTAATTTGCATAATGTCTGTAAACTATAACATTAAATAAATTTTATATAATAATTATCAAGTAACTGTATTAATATTATCTAACAAAACCCCTAAAAAGGGGAAAAGTGACGCATAAGTCCCTGTGTACACTTACAAAATGACTGATATAAGTAGTGACGCTTGTCGCTTGTAAGAACGCAAATATATTATTAGCTCTAATAAAATTTCACGGCTCATACAAAAAAGTTGCGTCACAAAATGCTCGTAGCGCACAAAAAGATCGACTCAAATTATAATAGTCATCATCATAGTCATTGGCCTTACGGCCCGTTGTGGGCCTTGGCCTCCTTCAGAATCCGTCGCCATTCCTTCCTGCACTCTGCGGCTATCTTCCAGTTGGTAAGGCCTTTGCTAACGTGGGCCCATAATATGAACGTACTGAAAATGTATTTTTTATTTTTATCAGAATCGCTCAATGTTTAATATTTGTTATGAACACAATGATCTTGCGTATTTTGGGAAAATGTACACTCTGTTTCAGTATAACGGTATTTGTATATATAAAAATATTCGAACCTTTTTGTGCTCAGCGAAACGGTAGGAATTTGAAATATGGATACGCATTCATTCAAATGGAGTGATGGATGAAGATTGAGAGTCGCCCGGACGGCCAATAGCGATTTTTCTTCTGAAAGCTTTACAGCCACCGCACCGTCGGCGTCGCGACGCGCCGTGATTGGCATTTTATTTTTGAAACCTTATTAAATAATTCCCATTTAGGATGGAAACAAATGAGCGAAAACCCTAAATGCGCGATTTCTTTAGCCGGATTATTTTCTTTTGATTTTCTTATCGTTGCCTGATTTTCTATAATGGATGGCTGGATATTGAGGTTAACATTGTATGACAGGAAAAAAATAAACGTATATTAATAGAAAAAAAAAATACATTACTATTCAAAGGTAGGAATGATCATACCATGCGACACAGTATAATATTAGGTAGGTATACTTATCCAGCTGTCGATTCGTTCAAGAGAATGAAATTCTTTTGAAGGAAGAGGCAGTTTAAATCCAAAACGCGTGTATGAAGGAATTGTATGCAGGGTCTACTTTTTTCACGGCTTTTCCAACTTTGAAGTCAAAAACCACCAATTTAGAGGCTTCGCAGCATATATGTTCCACATACGGATTTACTCGGAATTCGGAGTAGGACATTACGTGTGCCTGTGTGTGTGTTTGTGTGTGTCTGTGTGTCCGACCCCCATTATAACTTTAGATCCGCTCAATTCACAGAGCCCAAAATTTCAGAATATATAAACAGTTATAGGCCTACAAAACTTTTATACTCAGAATTTTGAATTTTTGTTTCAGTCAGGGGTTATCAACTTTTGAATTTTTGGTTTATTTTTCCATATATCTCAGAAACCATAAAAGCTAGAACGCTGAAATTTGGTAAAAACATAGACAAGTACAAAATCTCAAATATAATTTTCAAAAAAATTTCAGGGTTTCTCAAACATTTTTTATTAAGAAAAATATTTTTTTTATGATAAATTTATGAGTTTAACTGCCTATATTTCCATTTTTTTTAAAAATATCGAAAAAAGCAGAAACAACCCAACTAGATAATTTAATTATCCATAAAAAAATATTAACATTGTATTAACACATCTCAATTTTTTTTTAGCAATTTTTATAAAAATTGAATTTAGTGACATTGCTTCATAAAATTTGTATGGCAGTCTCCTATACACAATATGTAAGAAGATTTAATAGTTTGATAGGTACTTAATCTCCAAACATACATACAGAACCATCATGTTGTTTTCATACCCGGGTAGGAAAAGAGGACTGACATCCATACTCTCCTATCTTGACATACATACCAACATGTGTTAAATTTTTCAATAATTTGGATTTATGGGTTTATAGTTTGATTCTTATTCTTCAACTATAGATACTATCGCTATCGATAGTTGGATCTCATGTGTTACATGCAAGTTGTATGTAAAATAATTAATATCTTATTAACAAAATCCTTCAGTATTTATAAAATACACGATCCTCTGATGCTTTGAAAATTGTTTTGATTATGCCCTTAGTCATTTGTATTAAGGGTCAGATCCACCATAAGTTCAAGTGTTGCAGTTGCGCCAGCAACAAATTAATATGGAGTGACATATATTGGGGGAAATACCCCTAACAGTAACAAATAACAGGAGAATATAAAAATGATCGAAATATATATAAGCAAAAATCTGTGAACGGTATGGTTTTAGAATTAATACAATTTTTAAATTATAATATTCAAGTGATAGGGTCGGTAGGAAGTGCAGGTAGGGACTTCCTCAGAGCCTAATCATCTGATATGTTCAGTATCTGGATGGGTGAATTGAAGCTTGATCGATGTGTTTGTTGCATTTTTTGCGATATTTCAAATAATTTATGAATTGATCTGCTAATGAGGATGTGTATTAAGTCGACGAACGTCGAAAAAATATCCTTGTCTTTGAAAAATAAATAGTATGTTTTTTTTCAATTTAAAATCGATAACTTCAAAATAATTTTTAATTCAAGAAAGTAAAATTTATGATTAAAGGGGGGAGCTTTGTAAATTATTTAGGGCGCCATATCTATATTTATAAAAAATAATATTTGTAATCAAGTAGGTATATATTATAGTTGTACCTATGAACATTCATCCAATTACAATGAAACATTACTGAATTGTCGAGAATATACCCGGGACGGTTTCTGGATTGATTTTTTTTTCTTCTTCATCATAAATAAGTTCATTTACCATATAAAGGTGGACTATCCTGGAAGAAGGAGGCCCAACTGTCCTTTCATTGAACTGAAGGGACGGGAGTCACGGAAAAGACGGATGTCACTGAATGGACGGTAGTCACTGAATGGACGGCAGGAACTGAAGGGACGGGAGGTACTGAAGGGACGGGAGGTACTGAAGGGACAGGAAGTACTGATCGGATGAATAGTACTGAAATGACGGTAGTCACTGAATGGACGGCAGGCACTGAAGGGTGCAAGGTGCACAGTGACGAGAGGTACCTAATGAAGGGAAGGGAGGTACTGAAAAGACGGGATGTACCTACTGAAGGGACGGAAGGGACCGAATGTAAGGATGGGACGGGAAATACTAAAGTGACGAGAGGTACCTACTAAAGGAACCGAAGGGACGGGAGGTTCTGAAGCGACGAGAGACACTGAAGGAACGGGAAGTATTAAAGGGACGGTAGGGACTGTAGGGTTGGGAAGTACAGAAGGGGTGGAAGTATAAATAGAAAAAAGTAGATTACATAAAAATCTATCATTATTAATTATACACAGGCAATGCGATGATTGCCGGGTTTCGCTAGTTATAAATATTTTAATTATGAAACTTTATTATATTGCCGATCAATATTAAAAAGTTGTTGCTTGTTGTATAAAATATAATATAACAATGTTAAAAATAATTTTAATTCTTTTGATCTGCTCGAGTCGTTAATAAGTAGGTACAACTAATAATTGGATAAAATTATAATTATTCTTCATACAACTTTTAACGATGTCCTCATTTAGTTTTTAAAGGCATCTTTTCTCGAAAAAAAAATTTATTTCTACTTTGCTATTATCCCTGCATTATATTTTTTTAACGGAGCATAATATTGCGAAGCTGAAAGTTGGGATAATTTTGAAATTTACCCAAAGCACTTATGGTTCCCTTACCATTCTCGATTGTGCCCCTCGAAAGAGAACGAATGTAATGTCAGTTAATTGAAAACCACAAAGATACTATGTATTGTACCTACCTATGTATGCATAAATAAAAATGTTTCACATCAAAAAGGTTTTCGGTACCTACAAAATTATGTTTTTTAAATTTTAATGACAAACATCTCAATAGAGACGAAGTTAGGATACTATACAAGAACCAGGAATTCAAGGCACCTACAGTGCTTACGACCTGTCATAGGCTGGTTTACATGATCACTTTATGCGCTTGCGCAACGTTCACCAATTATGCCTTCTTATTGAGTTCATGAATAATGTGTAACAATTGACCTGAAAATAAGGAATTTCACTATTGTCATCTATGAAGGAACGAAGAAACCTTTTTTGTAACGACATCTATTGAGAAATTAGTTTATTTCTAAATAATGAAAGCAATAGTCCTTATAAATGAGGTTACGGTGTTTCGCACAGATGTCACCCCTGAAGTGCGCCAGAAATATTATTTCATTTTTGGCTTGTTTACCTACTTGTAACAATGCGTATGTAAATCGAATATTTTTTTAATTTTATATAGCATAGACACAAGCAAGAATGATCAAATATTTCAATGCATACTTAATCCTGCTGTCGATTTGTTCAAGATAATTTATTTCCGCATATAGTATAATATTATGTACCTATTATATGTATTTTCCCCATTGTTCTTACAAACAAGCTTCTTATATTATATTGAAGAGAGATTGGTGTTAGCAGATTTTCACTCGATGTGTCCTGGATTCACAAGCTCTTCGGATTGATCGTCCTACATAATATTATGCACCAGATAAAACGGAATTCAAAGGATGGATAATTTTAGAACATAAAAGCTGGATTTGTGTGAAGCTTTTGAGATAGAAGAGTTTCTATATGAATATGCACTTTGCTATAATAGGAATTTATGGTTGGAGTTTAGGTTATGCTACTACTCCATCTAGAGGAACGCAGTATAAGAAGAAAATTCATGAGTAAGTTTTCGATAGAGTATATAATTTATATTCTTAGTGAATAATTCATGGTTGATAATTTTTGAGAATATATTTTAACAAGATACATTTATATTATTAACATACCTACTCATTTTAATTTAAGTAAATATCAAGTTTCCAGAATGTAACAACTTGTTTTTGAGTGTGAGATATAAAGAAATAAAGCGTACGTTTATCGTACGTTTCAAACGTTACCGTACGTTTTAAATTCAAAAACATCCGTATTTGAATTATTCTTTGTATCAAATCTATATCCAATCCTTATAATTATATAACATAAATATTACAATTTATTTTCTTGCCGAAGGTTGCTTTTAATGATTGTTATTATAAAGTTTGTTATAGAGAAAATGAAGTGTCAATTATTTTTTGATTTCCAAAATATTTATTATATACGGGAAATATTTCATTATCACGTTTATTTAATTAAATTTGTAATAATCAATCAAAAGAAATGTTTTGCAAGCAAATTTTCAACAATAAACGTCTTAATAAAATTGGAGAGTCAGAAATTTTATAAAATACCAATTTAACTAATAAAAATATATTTTTAAAAAAAGCAATAAGATTATCATAGCACTAGTGGGAATAACAAAAACAGAAAGCAATGAATAAATAATAAAAAGGAATATCTAATAAGTGATAATGAATATTATGATTAGGTACAGATAAATAATTCACAAACCAATTTCACCAGAATATTAGTACATCCTGTTGAAAATAGGTGTTTGAAAAAACATTTATTTATAAGCAAAAATATGCTCTCCGTATTCATGTGTCAATATTGTACGTAGTGCTTGGAAGGTTAGAACATTGATTTAATGCAGCTAAGTTATAATATAAGGTAGCTATTGTGATCCCAAACTGAAGGCATTGTTCGCCTAGGACCCAATATTACAATTTGTCACAAGTCGATAACAGCTGTGACATAGACACCAAATTTGGTCCCTTTAAATATTTAGTGTAATTTCTCCACATTTCCTGTCTAAAATATTTAGTCATTTCCACAGTTTAATAGTCCATTTAGACCAGTCTATAATAATACATTTTACTTTATTGATCAGTTCTCTACGACCGTTGTCATATTCTGAATTAAGATTATGAGTTACAGTAAAATATTATTAACGAGACAATATACTATTACGAGATATGTATATTATATACGAGATATATATTATTTATATTATTTACGAGACAGACTTATAAAATCATAAAAAAGATCCATTATTTATAGATTATTTGTTTGAAAAAACCTATCTTATTTTTCAAATGAGTGAGTTGTGACCAAATCATGCTGAAATCTTTTCTTCGTAAGTACCTATGTACCTACACTAGGTAACATCTTGGTTACCATGAAACCTGCGTAGGATTTGACAGATAACACGTAGCACATAGGTGTAAAAAATTGCTATCCAAACACCTACGGAATTCGTAAATGGATGATGTGATTTGAGTTTATTCAAGTATATATTAATATTATCCTAAAGTATGTATACTTTGGTACCGTTGTTTACAGTTGTGCTAAGCAACATTCGTTGATCTTTATTAACAGGCGATGTTCCTTGTTACTCGAAACATGTTTCAGCTTTAGTTGTTGTGGACGAAACGGGACGATACTCGAGATACTTACACCACTTCAAATTTTAGCTCTTCTGCAAGAAGAGGAGAAGTTTTACCCAGAAACAAAAATTATGGTTGTTATTTTTCTGTTATAAATAAACTTTAGATGAGGAACAAACCAAAAAACTATAAGTAATTAATTCAAAGAGATGTATTTATGCAAATTAAATTTTGTTATACTTGTAAAAATCAAGCAATATTTAAAAATTCAACAAAAATGCATTGTTTCGCTTGATAAGAAATGATTACTCCTTAAGCACTAAATAAATACACGTCAATACATGTGTTTTGAAAAAAAAACTAGGTATTGTTAGAATCAAGTCCCCGAATGCTTTATAGTTTAAAAAAATATCGAAGCATGAAACTTGTAATCCAATTTTATATTATATTGATCATATTAAATTTCTTCTATGTTTACCACAGTCCCCAGCCTTAAGAGGCATAAGCAATATTTTATAAATTCTTCCTCAGTTTGGAATCGTATTCAAGACACCAACCTACACAGAACTAAAATGACTTAATACTGCATAAGCAATGGTGGTTGACCTTTGGAAAAAAACTCTATGCTTTTTAGTCAAAGTAACTATTTTATTTTCACGGCAAATTGAAGTAAAAATGGATTCAATAATGAGATTAAGAGGAATATTTATGTACAATACCTACATAATCCTAAACCTTGAAATAACAACGGCTGACGTCACAAACGTACGTACAAATTCACATTATTCTACACAACAGCCTAGCGAATTAGTTTATGCTCTCCATCTAATAATAAATTCGAATGACATTTTATAAATATACATTATATTGTTACTCACAGTATGATATAAGTACTTAGGTAGGTATTCATAAGAAGAAGTAATTTAATATTCAATATTGGAAACGTGTGTCCCATACTACAGAAAAATATTCGGAGATTCTGTATTTTATAAATGTTATTTATCCACATTTTATTGAATATGTCATGGGTATATCTTGGAACCAGAACGTGTTCACTGTAAACCCACTTGGGAAGTACATGTAGTTTATTAATAATAATATCGTTTTAAAAATCTCAAAGAGTCGTCCATGTTTTCATATTCAAGAGAATATTTCTCTTGAATACTATCAGTATACATAGTTTGAAGAGCAACTCTCCATATTGTGTTTTTTTTACATAAAAAATCTCTTTGTTTTGTCATACAACGCAGTCTGTTTGAATACGAAACAAGAAATTTGAATCTTTAATAATACATCGCATACATCACACAAATTGAGATCATTATTTTTGTATATTCTCAGTTTTTGACTAATCCCATAGATTTAGATTTTGATTAATCAAGAAGCCTTAGATTTCCACAAAATTGATCCTTTGAAACAAAGAAGAACTTTCGTTGATTAATTAATGCTTTATAAATTAATTCCCGGATTAGTAAACTGTCCAGGAATTGTGGCGACTATAAACTTTGGTTCATTTCGCCCATCGCATAGAATATGTTTTTTACAATAATAATACTAATGAAAAAAACTATTTTGATAAAATTGTATATTTGTACAACCCCAATTAATAGTTATATGAATATTTGTAGATTGTATTGTATTGGTTTATTATCTATAAATAAAAAAAAACAAATTATTATGAATTAACAAAGGAAAATACTCCATTCTAAATGAAATCTCTTTCATTTAGCATTTTGTCAGTTGTATAAAATTATTATATTATAAATATCCTGCGTATACATTGTCGGCCTTCGTGGTTGAGTTAGATAGGTATCTGACTGCTAATACAAAGATCCCGGGTATGATTCCCGGTGGAGACACAGTTTTTAATTGTGTTTCCAGCCTGGATCTGTGAGATGATTAATATCGTAAGTCTCCAAAATGTGGCTACTTGTTATTGGGTGCGTATCAAATTAATATTTGACATAGTACTAATTAGTTGGCCGAAAAGTAAGATATAATAAAAATAACAACAAACCATTGGGTCTTGTTCTTATAAATGGGGAAGGGATTTTACATATCCCACAATGTGAACTTACCAATTGCAGGCATGCGGGTGTGCATTACAGTGTGCGGGTGTACAGGCTCGTCCCACCTACATAGGCAACAATTTTATTAGAATGGGTGGTGAACCTCATAACGGAATCATGCGAGATGTTATTTTGCCTCTTTTATTTTCAATTACCCGTTTTTTACGGGAAACGTGAAAACAGTGATTGGTAACATAAAATAATGGAAGCATTATTCAAAGCCGGTGCCTCACTATATTTGTATAAAATTCTTCAAAAAAAATTTGTATAAAATGTGTTTATGCATCATTCGCACTTGGAATATTCTATTCATATTCGTTTATTGTTCTTTTAGCACTATGGTACCGAGATTACCAATCTAGAGGGCTCCAAGAACGACTTTTCGTGCTATGCATTTTTTGTCGCTTACTTAGCGTTCTGCGATGGGGCTGATTACATTCCCCATATGAAGAATGTGTAGTTCGCTGTTGGCACGAAAGAAATACGTTAATCTAATTAGAGTACCTACATTTAAGTCGCAGAAATAAACAATATTTTTATTTAATTTTAAAATAACATATATTCATTTAAAAATTATTATTTAAAATATATCGAAGAAAGACGAGTTAGAAGTATTATAGGTACTAACAAACCTGATAAAATTAATTGCCCTAACCTTTTTTTCTACCAACCGAAGTTTTTACTTCAATATTAATTTAAGTAAATATACACATGAAATATAATTGGATGATGAATATTTTTAAAAAAATCACTTGATAATCACAAAGGCGAAGCATTTAGAAATTTCCGTCAGAATTTTTTTCCCCAAGAAAATAGAAAAATCCTCAATGATGAATGCGAAAACGAGATTAAAAGCTTGTATGACAATAAACACATAGGAATATTCATGAACACGGGGATTGAGTTGGGTAATATAACTTGGGCTGAATCGTCATAACTCAGGACGAATACTTTGTGAAATTTACATCCCACTCATACATACACTTTTCATTTTACATAGGTACCTATTATGAATTTAAACCTACAGGATGTCCCTTAAACCATCGTTAAAACGAAGTGGGCAGATAGGGCAGCTCATAAGCTATAATATCCACATTAAAAAAATGTATTATAAAAAAAAATATTGAATGTATTATTAGCAACTTAACTATTCCAAATTCTAGTAACATTATAAAATCGTTTGATGAAAAAATTAGAAAATACACCGCTTTAGGTAACGAGATTGAAAGACTTTTGCATTCTCGTAAAATAATATAACCGTTCATTATTTCAGCCACTGGCATTATTCCAAAATAGCTTAGCCGTAATTTAGAAATTTTAGATTTATCGAAAAACTTAATGATAAAAACGCAAAAACGGTAATAATGAATACATGTAGAATCGTGAAAGATTTTTTAAACGTTAATATTCGGTAATCAGTAGGATTATTAGGTAGTATTGAGACCTCCTCAGAGCCTAATCATTTTAAATGTTAAGTATCTGGATGGGTGAATTATTCCCAATTGAATGCTTGATGCGTTTTGAATTTTATTTTGTTCTATACGCATTGATCTGCAAATTCTTTTGAGGAAGTGTATAATGGTAATAATTATAATTAAGTGTTATTATAAGTAGTTCTCAATTGTTATTAATATCATTAGTAAATTGGCCAGCGCCATATAAAAAATGGTGAGACGAGACTAAAGTGTAGGAATACACGCATATGTCGTCCTTCCTTTTACAATGTAATGCACAACCGCGTCTCCTGTCACCCCATATTGTGAGATATGCCGTGATGGTATGTATTTATATTTATTTATTTATTTATTTATTTTTTACAATACAAAAAATTCATAATATATTAAAACAATATTATTTTGCTCTTTTAAATAATACATACAAAACATAATCTAATACAACATATTTATTTATTGATTTTATTTAAAACTTTTTGAGCACAATAGCGAGCTTATTGCTAAATACATAGTAAATATCATATTTACATATCATATAAAAAAGTATAAATTTGTTTTTTTTAAAAAACTATATCACAACCACAAGTCAAACTTTTTTGCGAATATGGAAAAACTTGATAAAATTCTATTGCATAATCATTTGGTAATGCCAATCATATTTAAAATTCACAAAATTTCTAAATTTGCAGTTGTGGCATGCGAATCACAGACTTAGAGTATCAAAAAAACTACTTTAATAAAAATGCCGATATGCATTTCGAAAACTATGATATTTATATAAAATTCAAAAATTTTACATCTCTAGTTTACGAGCAACAACCTGTCTTCTTCTTTTTGGTGTTAGTTTAAGGGACATCCTGTGTCCTTACATGGCATCAACACACACTCACACATACCGGTGTATCACTCTGATCTCTGTTAAAAAATATATTAATAACATTTTCCAAAAACTCGCACACAACCACCTGCTCTGAATAATCACTTATTTTACAATAATTCATTTTATTCGTGTGGAAAATTTCACCCATTATAATACATCCGATATTAAAAAAATCATATTGCAGTGTCATAATACGTTTTTTAGAAGCGGTGATTCAAAGGATATGCGCAATAGAGTTTGTGTCATCCAACTTATTATTCTATTTATTTTTATTTATTTATTTAAAAAAATGATACAAATACACAATATTTACAGATTATTAAACAGATTATTTTTTTAAACGTTAATATTCGGGAATCAATAGGGTTGTTAGGTAGTATAGAGACCTCCTCAGAGCCTAATCCTTTGATATGTTAAGTATCTGGATGGGTGAACTATTCCCAATTGAAAGCTTGATGATGCGTTTGTTGCATTTTATTTTGCTCTTTTAAATAATTTACAATTTACGCATTGATCTGCTAATTCTTTTGAGGAAGTGTATAATGGTAGTAATAATAATTGAGTGTTATTATTTGTAGTGCTTAATTGTTACTATTATCATTAGTAAATCGGCCAGCGCCGTAAAAAAATTATTACTTATTTACGAATGACTCAACTTCAAAAAGAGAATTATCTCGTGTTTTGAAGTGAGTCACATTTCACAAAAACATACAAACTAACTACAGACTAACTAAATCTACAAAAATCTTAACCTAGGCATCATATAAAGGAACATTTATATTGATATAAATTAAAAAGTAAGCAAAAACTTGACAACCCAAGCAAAATATATATAAATAACATAAAAAAAGAAATATATAAATAATAATATAAAGTAATCACAAATCATAACAATAAAAGTAAAACAAAACAAAAATTTGAATGTTACTTTAGATATTCTTTTAATTTTACCAAGAATTTGTTAAGATTGTTTTCTGCTAATTTTTTAAACTGTACTGGTAAATCATTGTACCACTTTACCCCATAATATGAGTAATGATTTTGGCCGAAAGATGTATTTTTTTTTTGGTTCATTCCACTTGTGCGAGGTCCTGTACTAATATTATCTATAGGATAAATTTTATTGACAAAATATTCTTTACATGTTTGCTTAATTGCATTTCTTCTGTATAAAATATGTAATTTAATACTTAGTATATTTGCAGTTTATGAGTAAACGTTTTCTTTTTGCACTATGGTGCCGAGATTGCTTATCTAAAGGGCTGTATGAGCTACTTTTCGTGCTATGTATTTATTTTTTGTCGCTCACTTAGCATTCTGTGAAGGAGCCGTTTACAGACCCATATGCAGAGCAGGAGGTAGTGGAAGTAGCGAAAAAAATACACTTGATAACAATATATTCAAACGAGAGGGTTGTGGTCCACCCTAAAAACTTTACAACATTTATATTCAATCAAATTTAAAACCCTTTCCCACAGTCTAATTTTGCAAAAATATTATGTTCTTTATACCTACACACTCGACGAAAAAATAATAAAACGAACGAAATGTGCCCAATACAAGACTCTTTATAATAATTTTGTTCAATCAATTTTTAAACTATTTTCCATCATCCAATATAGCTAAAAATTTCTATACATACTTGATACTGATGACAATATATAAAATAATGGGGGTTGTGGCCAAAACTTAATTCTTAGTAACGTTTACAATATTCAATCAAATTAAAAGCCATGGCCCACAGTTTAATAATAGGTACTGAAAGTGTTCATAATATTTACTTAGGTATGCACACTTAATGACAATAATATGTAAAAACGAATGAGTTGTGGCCAACACTAAACTTTTTACAACGCTTCAATTCAATCTAATTTCAAATCACTATAATAAAAAGGAGGGGGTTGGTTATCACTTCAATATTTACAATGACTTGCACTTGCTGATTGTTCTTTTTGCACCATGGTGTCGAGATTGCTAATCTAGAGGGCTCCATTAGCTACTCTTCGTGCCATGCATTGATTTTGTTTCTGTGAAGGGGCCGTTGATAGTCCCCGTATGCGGAGCGGGTGGTGGTCAAAGTAGAAAAAAAAATTACAATGCTTATAATCAATCTAATTTAAAACCACTTCCCATCTTACTGAAATTTCGTATACATACTTCCTTTCGATGACAATATTAAAAAACGATTGCTTTACCTTCATATTAACATTCGCATTACACATTTAGATATTAATATGAAAAAAAATAACTCTTTATTATTTATTTATTTTTAATCAAGCATTAATAAATTAAAAGTTAATTCACGTAGAAATAACCTCCGGTAGTTAAAATACTTAAAGAAATATATTTTACCTGTGTACAAAAATGCATATGGCACGAGAACATGGAAATATCTCCTGCCAAAATACTAAATTATATGAATGATAAGCTTTTGCATATATGCACTACATATCCTAAATATTTTACCCACTTAAAAAGGTATATGATGAGGTCCGATGACAACAGCCACATATGTGCTCTAGGAGTATACTCCTTGAGTTGACCGGCTGTCGTAGGTCGAAACCTGCATCGTATTATTTTATTCTTATATGTATATGGGTATATAGGATTTTGTTCTTATGGTTTTTTGATTTATGTATTTGTTTATTTGCTCACTTATTTTTTTTTTAATTTTTTTTTTGTTTTATGAATTATGTATGTATATTAAAATGACCAAACTGAATTCGTCAACCTCAGATAAACCCTGAGGGTTTCGATGGTTGACTGTATTTTTGAATCGTAAATGTCATTATATATAAAAAAACAGTCAAACAATATGCATTACATAAAATAAGTGTTACTTAAATTGCAAACCATAACAGTTTGCAGTAATTTTACTCGTCTTGAAGAAGTACGTCTCCGCATATAAAAAGTTATTAATTTAGTAAATATTAGGTACATACAGATCAAAATTAATATAAAGAAAAAAAACAACAACAATGAAAATGTAAATGTGCTCATGAGGAAGGAAAAGTTATGGAAGGAAGTGGGAAATTAGAATTACTGCAACGTTATCAACTCCTCATCAATGACTCGGAAACTTGAGACTTGAATCTGAAAATACTCGAAGAATTTATGAATTTATAAATATCACAGTAAAATATATATTTTTGATCAAATTTAACGTTGAGTATGCTTTAGACTGCCTATATAAGGGGGTATAAATCAATTAAGAGTGATAGATCTGAGATTTTCGCGAAGTATATTTCAAAATCTTCTAAATATTTTTTTTATATAATGAGATCGTTTATTTCACATCACTGATCGGTGACACCTGTCATACAATCAAAATGGATGAAGTAATGATTTTATTTGAAAAAATATGAATTATTCGATTCATTTTTAAGGTATGAATATAGGAGAAATGCTGCCACTGTCAGGTTTCTTATCAATATAATATTACCTATATCTTGATTCAATGTGAAGATTGTGCGCAACAGTGACGTTGTCGAGTGTTTTAGGTAAAGGAAATGTATTTATTATAGGTTACCTACAGTTTTGAAATATGTACATATGCATAAGAGCACTTCATTATTTGACAAAATATTAGCCCAAGATTGTAACACCAATTACTGAGAATGGTCTTACAAAAAAAAGAATAAAAAATATTAATTATACAAGTAAATAGGTGCATACAAACAAGGAAGTCTTCCGATTGTTGATAATAAAACTCATACGTCAAAGAACAGTAGTGCCATTAAGATATTTTGGCTCGAACTAAATAAATCGTTATAACTTTAGTACGTTAGATATCTTCAACAAGCATAAATTGATTTAGAAAAAAATTAACTTGGATCCTAAACAACTAATAGGAATCAATCTAGAAACACTAGTTGGGATATTTTATAGAAGCATTTTTTTAAATGTGTGATCAATTCAAACGATAATTGGAGGAAAAATATTTTTGTATCATTTTGTTCCAAAAGTATTTTTATTAAAATACTAAAGAGAAAAAAAGTGATTTTTTACAGTTTTAATATAAAATAAAATGTAAATAGTATTAACAAAATGGATGGATGATGGTGATTTAGATGGGTGGTGGCAGAACAATAAGCGCGCTGGATTTGTAATCACGAGTCGAGTCGCGAGTTCGAATCCTGCCACGACCGATTTCGTTCACCTATAGCATAAGCATTCATGCTTAATTTAGGAAATGTATGAAGATGTATAATATGTACTGGTTACTTCAAAGAAATTAGGTATTTACGATATTTACATAGTAACGATACAAATGAGGATAACAATAAACAGAGATTCTTTCGTTTCTAGTTTTGCTCTGAGGGGGTTGTTGGTGTGAAAAGTCCCCCCTCTCGTGGTACAAGGGAAGAGAATGAATGTTCCCCTTCCATGCGCTCCTATGCTCCCCCGTGTATTAATGAGGGTACAACTGCGGCTGTGTAAATGTGTTACGGAAGAATCTCACCGCTCTTATCTCTTATCGTGTCACTAACTGTTGGCGGTCCAGGGGCGGTGGGGGGGACGGAGCTTAATTTATTTGCTCAATTATTATATTCGGCGTTTCCACATGAAATTTGAATATGCTATGAGCCTTACAGGGTCAAAGGTTCCCTCACAACTTTATATACACATAATATCCGATGTCTAACTTGTTCATTAATTCTCCACTACAATAACAGTGCACGATCTTAATTGACCTCTTCTTGCCTTTATGGATCGAGACACCATTTGTATGTGCTTAAACATCTTTCCAGTCTAACTTGGAAACTAGCTAGCGATATTTTTAGTTAATTATATTCTTCATCGATAGAATTAACCTATCTTCTTCTTCTTTCGTGTCAGCAACGCATTCAAATAATTTTCTGCCAGTGCCTAGCAACGTCAATAGCACAATCATTGCCCAACATAAGATCGTGCATGGTGCAGTTGACTGGACTTGAGGGGCAGCTGCACAGAACCTATCAAATTTAACCAATCAAGTAAAATATTTTTATATATTATATACAATTGAAGTATCTCGAAAAACAATTTGAAGCTCAACATTTGAAAAGATCTGAAGTCGATGACAGTCCGCGAGTGTGATTGAATATTTTATTCACATTCGTCGATTGTTCTTTTTGTACATATGGTGTCGAGATTGCTTATCTAGAGGGCTCCATGAGCTACTTTTCGTGGTATTTATTTTTTTTGTCGCTCATTTTTTTTGTCGTTCTGTGAAGGAGCCGTTTACAGTCCCTATATGCAAAGCGGGTGATGGTGAGAGTAGCAATTACATTTCAAACAATTTCTTTCAAATAATGTGAAATTTACGTATTCACTAATTTACTTGAGATTAAACCGATTTACCATCTAATATCTGTCATCTACGTAAGTAGGTATAATTTGCAAAAACTATATAACTGAACACCATATTTATTACTGAATTTTCTATAGTAAAGTGTCGTCAACGTATAACGCGAGCACATTATAAAAAAAAAATAGAAAAATCGCGCTATCGATTGTGTGTACGTTTAATTGTTGTTGTATAAATCGTGTAAACAATATAAAAGATAATTTTGCATATTCTTTCAGAGGTCCCCCAGGGATCTCACCTGGAGCCACTACTATTTAATATTTTTATTTTGGACATTGGTGAATTCTTTAGTATTGCGAGTATATTATGTATGCGGATGACATGAAGATATATAAAAGAATTACATAAGTTAATGATTGCGAATTATTACAGGAGGATCTAAATTGTCTGGCAGCGTACTGCAGGAGGAATGGATTGGCATTAAATATTAAAAAGTGCCATTCTATTTCTTTTACAAGAAATAATAGTATTATTTTGCATAATTATAAAATCAACAGGGAAATTCTAAATAATAAAACAGAATGCAAAGATCTTGGAGTTACTCTGGACAGTGAAATGGCTTTCAGTATACACATTGAAAATATATGTCTATAAATAAATGTTAGGTTTCTTAATGAGAACTTGTAAACCATTTGAAAAAATAAAAACAATATGTATGCTTTATTATGCAATAGTTAGAAGTCGGCTGAAGTTTTCGTCGGGTGTGTGGAACCCGCAGTATAACATATTGATGGTATTGAGCGAATACAGAAGATATTTATCAAATACCTACGTTATTAATTTGGAATCAACAATAATTTAATCAACTTCTATTTAATGCGTATATAGGAGATATAAATAAATGTTTTAAATATTCTATGTTTTTATTATACGCTGATGATATGAATATTTATATGAAAATCAACTCAGAATTAGACTGCCTCAGACTTCAGGAAGACTTAGGAAGGCTATATAAATATTGCAATGACAACAAATAATCTCTAAATATTAAAAAATGCCACAAAATCACATTCTCTAGAAACAAAAAACATATCATCAATTTCCCTTATACCATACACAACAGTATTCTTGAGACTGTATCATCGGTTCGAGACCTCGGAGTTGTTTTGGACAGCATGTTCACTCTCGAAAAACATATTGACACAGTAATTGACAAAGCCTATAAAACCCTCGGTTTTATTCTCCGCATCTCAAAACCATTCAACACTAAAATCTTAAAAATTCTTTATTTTACATATGTGCGTAGTATCTTGAAATTTGCATCTCCCATCTGGTCACCCGTGTTTCAAGTACACAAAGCACGCATAGAGAGAATCCAACATATATTTATAAAACACTTGAATTACAGAGAACACACATAATTTTCCACTTATAAGGATGCAACATTGTTTCACAAAATCCTTACGTTGGAACAGAGACGATCCTTGGTTGATATGAAAACATTGTATAACATCATACACAATGCAATTGACTGTCCTGAAATTACGGAGCTTCTCTCCTTCAACACACGTCCCATCGCGTCGTACGCGAAGCCCACTTTTGTTTCACATACCGCACCGTAATAATACTTACACGAAAAACGCACCCCTCATACGTATGATGAACATTTATAATCACGAACATCTGGATGTCGATATTTTTCTTTTGGGACCTAATTCATTTTCTGCTGCCATCAGTTCAAGTAATAATGATTGAATTTCACTGGATGATTGAAAAATCAAGATTGAACGGAGTAAACTATGTGAGCTTGCAGGTACCTATATATTCTCTCTTTCACTTATATAGACACATTCACACACTTATACACATCCTTACACTCATACGTACACACATACATACACTCATGCACTAGCATTCAGATTTAAATATTTTTCATATGTAGCTTTAAGTATGTAAGCACAGCAGTCAAAATTTATTGTTAATAATGTGGAAATTTGTTATTGGTTTTAGTCTTATACTAATGCATCTATATAATAAATGTTATTATACTATAAATTTCCCGAAAATGAAATAAAATAAAATAATATGTTTTTACAACAACTTTATATAAGACGCAGAAACAGTGATTTAATGTTCTTGTGTGATCTATCAAATAATAATATTGACTGTCATGAACTGCTAAACGAAATAAAATTTAACGTACCGCTTAGACGGACTAGACACTCATCACTTTTTTATTTAAATAAATGTAATACAAACATCGGTAAAAATGCTCCCTTATACTATGTACATATTATTTCATATACAAATTTGGAGAGTATATATAGAAAGACGTATTATGTAGATATTCTACACATGAAAAGACATTTTTGTATAAGAATAAAATTCGTATATATAATAATCGATAAGACAGTGACTGTTATCCTTTCTTCCTTTTCCTCCCCTCTCCTCTCCCTTTTTAAACTTTAAACGCGATTAACAATTATAATTGAACTCAAAGGTGAATCGGTTTGATATTCATGTATGAAAATCCTTCCATCGGGTAATTAATATATATATTTACAATTATGTATAGGTATATATATGTTATCAATTAAGGAATATTGTGTATACACTTTTTAAAATAAATAATAAAAAAAAATAAAATCTGTATGAAAGGTCTTGCAAAGGTTGACACAAAACAAAAAAAAACTTTTAAAGGCACCTTTTAGTGACATAATGATAAACATTATAGTTAAATATTCCATTATGTTTGTATAAATTTAATAAATTCTTTCATTTTAATCTTACGTTGAAGTTGGTTTTTTCAAGAAAACATTGGAATGGGAATGGGCAAAAAATCATTTTATTGTTAAACCATTTCTAATCCACTTGATATGAATTGTTAGTCAACCAGGCCTACACAAAGGACAAGAAATATTTTTTCCTGAGAATTAAGGTGGAATATTATAATATCATGATCGACTTATTCGAATGATTTTTTATACACACACTTCAGTTCAATGACTAGGTTTCAATGGTTTTTGGTTATAATTGGTTTTAGATAAGTTATTTTTTATCTTATTTCTTTGTCAAATCAAAAAAAAATTATAAAAAATCAAATCGTTTTCTAGCAAATCCATTTAAGGGGCCATATAAACCTAAACACATCAATTTCAAATCAAATTCCTCAAATATGTTAAACAGTGTGTTTCTATAAAAAATAGTATAAGTCTTTTCAACATTTCTCTAGTGAATGTTCGTCACACAATTTTAAAATTCAGCCTAAATTCCCATAAATAAATTAATAAAAATATCCTCTTTTACAGCATAACTATGTGTCGTAGAGAAATAAATCTTTTATACGCTTAAATAGTGCACAAAATCAAAGTGAATGACCGATAAAGTTTTTTTATTACAACTTAGGTTTGTTCTGAAAATGTAAAAAATCAACAAATTTGGGGTTTCCGATAGTTTAAATCACGTATAAACCTTTTTTAACGCACGCGATATTTACCCTTACTAACGCGTAACTTCACACTGAAAAAAAAGTTATGCTAAAATTAACCGAACTATAGGGACTACAAAATAATTCGTTTTGTGCTACTAAATATTTTGTGTGTTTAACCAAACAATACAGTCAAATAAACAGATAAAATGTTATTATCAATAACAAAGGTTTGGCTAAAAGCGCAGGTAGCCGGTTCGGTGGTCACAATTATTTTTTTCAGTGCATAGTGCATTGGGCGGTTTTAATATAATATCATGTTTTCAGTCACTAAGTTTAGCGTTATATGTCCTCTTAAAACTTATCATTTTTAACTAAGTTATTCAACATAGGAAAAGTAATATTCATTACACTAACATATTAAAACTAACATGATATAAGTGTCCAGAGCGAGTTAACTACAAAATTGTTTGACGATGTTCAATGCTTTGAATAACCTAGTACAACAATACATTCAAGAGCTGTGTCAGAGGCATCTCACACTCTGGTCTTCTGGATCACAGAGTAACAACCTCCTAAAATAGTTGGACAGAGCTAATAAAGCGGCTTACTATGATAGTTGTTTTTGTATGAGTGGTCCTATAAAGTGAAATAGATTGCCTCCAGATGTCCTCCTTGAAATGAATCATTAAACGACACTAAATACATTTTTTTTTACGGCGCTGGTCGATTTACTAATGATATTAATAACAATTAAGCACTACAAATAATAACACTCAATTATTATTATTACCATTATACACTTACTCAAAAGAATAAGCAGATCAATGCGTAAATTGTAAATCATTTAAAAGAGCAAAATAAAATGCAACAAACGCATCATCAAGCTTTCAATTGGGAATAGTTCACCCATCCAGATACTTAACATATCAAAGGATTAGGCTCTGAGGAGGTCTCTATACTACCTAACAACCCTACTGATTCCCGAATATTAACGTTTAAAAAATCTTTAACGATTCTACATGTATTAATTATTACCGTTTTTTGCATTGCTATTCATAATATATATAAACAAATTGTGTGCTGACCAAGTCAATGGAGATATTGTTCCATTTGCGGATGATACTGTCCTAATTTTTAGTGGAAATGAGTGGCAGGATGTTCACGAAAACGCAGAAAATGGTATCAATATCGTTAAAAATTGGCTAGACAATAATCTTCTCACTTTGAACATCGAGAAAACAAAATACGTGAGACGAGGTTGGGAAATTTATTGTAGGAGAACCGGGAAATCAAGGCACCTACAGGGCTTACGACCTGTCATCGGCTTGACAGCCGATGACAGGTCGTAAGCCCTGTAGGTGCCTTGATTTCCCGGTTCTCCTACAATAAATTTCCCAACTTCGTCTCTATTGAGATAATTAAAAATCTGTTAAAAAATATCTTTGACTCCCGACAGGGAAAAAAATCCAATGTTTGCGCATATGCAATAGTAAAAATATTCGAAAATACGTGAGATTTAGTGCTACTAATACAGGACAACCCAAGACAATTATGAACATAAAAATCAAAACAAAAAATTTAGACTCATCTGAGAATACTGAAATCTTAGAACCGGTTAAAAAAATAAAATATCTAGGCATAATTGTTGACAGTTTTCTAAAGTGGGATTCACATGTAGAATATATTACAAACAAAATAAGAAAACTGATACATATTTTTTTATCAGTTCGATACATTTTAGACTTTAATCAGATTAAACAGTTATATTTTGCTTTCTGTAATTCAGTTTTGGGATATGGAATAATGGGTTGGGGTGGAACTTACAAGTCAATTCTTGATCCATTAGAAAAAGCCCAAAAAACAGTTTTGAGAGTAATATTGAAAAAGCCATTCAGGTATCCAAGTGATTTGTTGTTCAGAGAATTCAATGCATTGGACGTTAGACAAATTTATATACAAAAAATAATTATTTATGTGCACAATCATTTAAATACGGAATTCACGATTCAGAGTAATATATATGGAACAAGATATGGATACAAGGGATTATTACGAATAAGGAAAACTAATAAGACTTTTGCACAAAAACACTACTCTTTTTTAGGACCAAAAATTTATAACGCTCTACCTAGCGAGTGCCATTCTATGAGTGTGCCCGAATTAAAAAAATATGTAAATAAGTGGTTATTAAATATTGGTAGATCACAATCGGAACATAATTTAACATATGTGTTTACTTAAAATAATTTCACTTCTTTCATTTCTTTGATCGCTTTTTTCATTGCCTAAGGACTTTTACTTATACTAATTTATCATATTGTTATCTCATTGTTTAAATTGTTTGCTTTTTATTTGTATTATAATTACTGCATATTGAATTGTTTTGTTGACCAATGAAGGTTTACATATTGATTGCTTAATTTTTTTTATATTTTTTATTAATGCTTTAATGTGTTTACTTATTACTTGTATTATACTTTTGTATATTGATTTGTTTGTTGACCTATGATTTGTTATTGGTTGCTTTATTAATTTCTTTCATTGCTATGAAGTGTTCACTTATTTATTTGTTTATTGATTGCTTTCAAACTGGGATATTTTTTCATTACTTACTATGAGTATAATTCTTCTTTTTTAATTTCAATATTTCAATTATGTAGCTAGAAGTGGACTTGTTATTAAAATTGTGGTAAAATTGTCTGTCTTAAAACAGGAATTACTCCTAGTTAGATAGACAAAGATTTATTGGAGGAACTAAAAAAACATGGTACTTCCCAACAACTATTTTATTTTATATTATTTTTATTTTATTTTATACACAATAAATCATAAATTGCATGTTCAAAAAACCTTAGTTCCTGTATGTATCTTGTTATGGAAAATAAATGAATATTATTATTATTATTATTTTAATTATTAAGTTTTTCGATAAATCTATAATTTATAAAATAAAAATATATCTAAAACTATGTGATATCTAAACTATATAGATGAAATAATTGTATCACTTAAACAAATTGGTGTTTACGTTGCTTAAAAAACTTCGTTCATTTATTTTATTTCATTTTTAGATATTGTCTTCACAATAGAATTTCCGTTTCGGTTTTATTTTTGTCTTTTATTCTCACAACTGTTGTATTTAACCGGTTAGCAATGAATCGAATTGATTTATTTTCATCTAATTCAATTTGTGGTAGCAGACTTACTAACTTATCCAATGTAGCGTTTGTTCTTTGTACTCTTTTTGTTAACTTGAGCCGCCATTTTGTCAAGAGTCATTGGAACCATAAATTTCCCAGACTTTTGTACCGACGAAATGATATGTCTAATTTATTTTACAGTTTTCCCATCAATTCCCGGCAAATAATAATGAAACACATTAGCCTTTGAAGCCAGCCACGAACTTGAGTAATGTTTCTTTTGCAAGTTACTGTGTACATAAGTGTTAGGAAGGGGAATGCCAACGTTATAGCAAAAGAAAATGGGACGTGCGTAGAATACACCCATATGAATCCAGACAAGTACCACAAATTTTGATATTATTTATTTGGAGCTTTTAAGGGTTACTTTTCAATGCAAACATCGCTGCTCTTTGTGAGAAAAGTTGAAGTTTTCCTTTTATCCATCAACCAGATAAAGAAATGATACAAAATACGTAAATTCTCCTTAAAGAATTTCAGATATTTAAAAACTTTTTCATTTTTACATTAAATCCATCCCGGGTGAAAACGTTTTCAAAACGTACATTTTTTTATCTTAATTTAAATACGTACATGTCTACATTTACATGTTGATTTATACTATACACGAGTAGGTTCTTTAATTAAAGAGCTAATTAAATAAATTTTTAATTTTATCGATATTTTAAATATTATATGAACGGAATAATGAGTGATTATAACTAAGCCAAAAAATACATACATAAGAACCTAAAAATATGCGATGGGCTACTGAATGGGGCAGTAAATTTTTTTTTTTGTATACACACTCTGCATAGTTTCTTTCCATATTCCTTCTTCTTCTTCTTCTGCTTTGCTATATCCCAACTCTTTGTCTGTGCCAAATGTTGGGTTCAGCTCTCCTCCTCCATAAATGATGGGTCCTAGGCCATGTCACCTACGCCATGCAATTGGTTTCGTCTTTGCACGATCCAGTCTCTGGATGTGAGTCTTTCCATTTTCTATAATATAAATATGTACAGTAATAATATCGTTTGCATCATTTGTTCTTTTGTTTTCGCATAAATTGTTATCTATATTTTAATTATATGTAAATTTATTTAAAACTTTTTGAGTACCTACATGTGCACAATAGCGGGCTTATTTATTTATTTATTTTATTTATTTACGGCAAGTTGCCTTTTGCAAACATGAACAAAAATTAAGTACACACATTGAATTACAAAACAAAATAATAAAAACAATCATAAACACACTTAAAAAAGAAAAAGATGGTACTACAACAAAAATAGTAAATATAAAAAATAATATTAAGTGGAGAAAAAAAAATACAATTTAAAATAAAAGATATAGGTACTCAGGTTGAGACATAAAAATCATTTAAATATACTATAATAATATACCTACGCTCTTAGAAAAAAAAGAAAAAATAATAATTATAAAAAAAATTAAAAACTATTAAAAATTAAAACAATTCGGGCCCGTGGATAAAAGATGAGGAGCTGAATTTTGCTGATGTGGAGGAAATGAGTTTCTCTGAAATAACTTTAGATTTATTAACAAAAAATATTTAAAAATCTCATAACTGGAAAGCCACGGGTTGCGACGGAATAAATAACTTTTGGTATAAACGTTTCGCTAAAAATTTATCAAAATTAATACGACATCCTCAAAATATTCCAAATTTTCTTATTAAAGGAATAACATATTTATTACCTAAAAATGAAAATATTAATAATCCTTCTCAATTTAGACCGATAACATGTTTACCTACGATTTATAAAATTTTAACTTCCTGCATGACGGATTTAATTTATAAACACGTAGATGAAAAAAATATTTTATCGGAAGAACAAAAAGGATGTCGTAGAAAATATTTAGGATGTAAAGAACAACTAATAATTGATTCAGTAATTCTTAAACAAATACAAACTAAAAATCGTAATTTACATGCAGGATATATTGATTATAAAAAAGCTTTTGATAGTGTACCGCACTCGTGGCTTATAAAAATATTAGAAATATACAAAATTAGCCCAATTTTAATAAACTTTTTAAAATGTATTATGTTAGGCTGGAATACAGATTTAAAAATCAATTTAAATTCTAATAAAATATCTATTCCAGGAATTTAAATTAAACGCGGAATTTTTCAGGGAGATTCATTGAGTCCACTTTGGTTTTGTTTAGCTCTTAATCCGCTTTCTAAAATGTTAAATGAATCTAAGTATGGAATAAAAATTAACGGTCATCCACGGTCTAATATTAAAATTTCTCACTTAATATATATGGATGATATAAAAGTATATGCTAAATCTGATTCAGAATTGGAAAAAATGATTAGGATAATAAAAGCATTTTCAGATGATATTAGAATGTCTTTCGGTTTAGATAAATGTAAAACTTTACATGTCGAAAAGGGTAAAATACTAGAAATGGGTGGTGATATTCAAAGAAATTTTCAAATATATAGTTTGAAAGGGTTGGAGGTTTATAAATATCTAGGTTATCCGCAGTCTAACAAATTAGACCACACTAAAATAAAATTTGATATTAATAAAAAATTTAAAGATAGAATTACGAAAATATTAAAATGCAATCTGTCAGCTAAAAACTTAACTAAAGCTATTAATAGTTGGGCAATACCGATATTGACATATTCTTTTGGAATTATTAAATGGTCAAAAACAGATTTAGATAATTTAGAAAGAACAATTAGAACGCGTTTAACTAAATTTCGTTGTCATCATCCTAATTCCGCGATTGAACGAATCAATTTGCCTAGGAATTTAGGAGGTAGGGGTATAATAAAAATAACATCGTTACATAATAATCAAATTGAATCGCTAAAAACTTTCTTTCACAAAAAATCTGATAGTTCTTTAATGCATAAAGTAATCTGTGAGGCGGACAAAAATTTAACAACATTAAATTTAAATTACGAGAATGCCAATAACAATATTATAAATATAAATGACGACCTTCTGAATTCGTGGCTAAATAAAATAATTCATTCTATACATCCAAAATTTCTCAACCAACCTTATGTTGACAAAATTTGGTCAAACAAATGGTTGAGTATTGGTGATTTGGACGCGGATTTAGAAGGTTTTATAATAGCAATTCAGGATAGAGTAATAAAAACTAAAAATTATTAAAAATATATAATAAAAGACATAAATGTAGTTGATGATAGTTGTAGGAAATGTTTGGCTTTTCCGGAAACAATCGATCATATAATATCGGGCTGTTCTTTTCTCGCGCAATCAGAATATACATTTAGACATAACCAAGTAGCAAAAATAATACATCAAAATTTAGCTATTAAATATAAATTAATTGACGCGATAAACATAAAACCATATTATGAATATGATCCGATTTCATTTTTAGAAAATAATAATATTTCGCTTTATTACGATAAAACAATATTAACTGACCGGTCAATTCAACATAACAGACCCGATTTAATAATACATGATAAAATTAAAAAAATAACATATATTTGCGACGTGGCTATTCCAAATTCTAGTAATATAATAAAAATTTTTGATGAAAAAATTAGAAAATACACCGCTTTAGGTAATGAGATTAAAAGGCTTTGGCATTCTCGTAAAATAATAATATTACCGTTCATTATTTCAGCCACTGGCATTATTCCAAAATCGTTAATCCGTAATTTAGAAATTATAGATTTATCGAAAAATTTAATAATAAAAATGCAAAAAACGGTAATTATGAATACATGTAGAATCGTTAAAGATTTTTTAAACGTTAATATTCGGGAATCAGTAGGGTTGTTAGGTAGTATAGAGACCTCCTCAGAGCCTAATCCTTTGATATGTTTTAATTATCTGGATGGGTGAACCATTCCCAATTGAAAGCTTGATGATGCGTTTGTTGCATTTTATTTTGCTCTTTTAAATAATTTACAATTTACGCATTGATCTGCTAATTCTTTTGAGGAAGTGTATAATAGTAATAATAATAATTGAGTGTTATTATTTGTAGTGCTTAATTGTTATTAATATCATTAGTAAATCGGCCAGCGCCGTAAAAAAAAAAAAAACAACAAAAATTTGATATGAAATATAATAATTATGTAAAAAAAAATAAAAGAACTATAAAAACAAACATATGGGTACATACTTAGGAAAATAAAAACTAAATGATGAAACAAAATAAATAACAAAAAAAATATAATATAATCGCAGATATATGTAGTATAATATTATACTATACATGCAAAGTAGGCAAGCAAAAAAAATGTATAGCAAATATTAAAAAAATAAAGAATCGAAATGACAGAAAATTTTTAAAATATCACATTTCAAACGAGATTACGTTGTTAGCAGCGATTGACTGTTTTTTATAAAACATTGATGTTAGTTCGTATTTAAATTTATGAAAGGAAATGTTAAAAAAATCAAATGACCGTGCATATATATTTCCCAAGTTCTGAATTCGATGTATTGGTGTATAATAGTGTGCTAAATTTGTAGTATTTTTACAATAGAACGGAAGATGATTTCTAGTTTTTCTATTTGGTACATTGAAATTTATTAAGAACTAGCGGACCCGACAGACGTTGTTCTCTCTCTTCTCTCCCCCCCCCTCTCTCTCTCTTAATTCACAAAAAATACGAACATACAGAATCCCCTAATAATTGATTCTATTATTTGAGTTGGATATTTAGAAGTTTGGAGAAAGACTGTTCAAAGAATTATCTTGGTCCATTTTGAATTTTGTCCAGTTATCATTTAAAAAATTAAAAAATGCCATAAGAGTATCTATATGTCTTTCAAACAAAATATATATTTATAACCTTATTTTATAGTAAAATATATATTTATAACCTAATTTTATAGTACTAAGGCGTACATTTTTTCACTATAGAATATTCTCTCTAATATACGTTTTGTTGTTTGATCTTGACGTTTCGATCACAAAATATATATTTATAACCTCACTTTACATTACGGATGTTTTTAAAATTTGGCTACCAAGAACAGAATAATAATGTCACACGATAATATAATGATAATAATATACCTAAAACTAAATAATTTAATATAATATTCATAAATTAATTGAAATATTTAAACGGATATATTATGAAACGTTACATTGAGATGACTTTGATATACCTATAGTCATAATACCACTTAAAACAGAATATACTTGTAAAAAACAAAATAGCTTTATACAATAATAATAAGAAAATATAGAAACAACTTAATAATTTCATAAAATATTAAAAATATGAAAACAAATACATCAAGTGAGCAAAACATCAAGTTTTAAATGTCATAATCAACATTGCATAATATTATGACATATTGGAAGCCAATGTTCCCACTATTCAAAATGCGAATTCCGAAAATATTTATAACGATTCCCATTTTTATTATTCTTTTATTAAATTCCTTTTTGTGAATCTAATTCATTCTGGGACTCACATAAACACACACAAAAAGTTTCATCAAAATCAGTTCAGCCGTTTAGGAGGAGTTCAGTGACATACACACGTACGGAAGAATTATATAATATATTATTAAGAATAGTAATTCTGGACAGTCTAACTGATTATTAATAATTTTAAATAAACACAGTAAATCAAATAATAATCTTCTCTCAGAAAGCTCTAATAAATTTGTTTCTTGAAGTAAATAATAATAATTCAAATTTTCTATTGGTATGTTAAGTCTGTAATTGATATATCTTAGAAATTTATGTTGGATTTTTTCTACAGTATTAGAATGAGAATTGAAATACGGTGACCAAATTGGATATTGCCAAATGGCAATATCTTTCAACCAACCATATTCATTTGGTGAAGAATATTGTACTTATGATACATACCAACAATTTATATGAATTAAACATACCTCTGATAAAAATATAATTACATATAAAACAAAAACAAGATAGAAACGCAGGGGACAGGAGAGGTGGGACAAGGATAGTATGAAAGTGACAAATTTGTGTATGTATAAATCTTTACTCTAAACCTATGTCTTCATTTATAATTATTTATATATCTTTATGTTTTATTCCTTCTCGGGCAACTAACAATTGCTATGTCAAATATTTAATTTAACACGCACCCAACAACAACTTGCCACATTTACAGATGCAGACTGAAAGCACAATAAAAACTGTGAAGTCGAACCTGGGACCTTTAGCTCTGTATTTAGGGAGTCATAATTCAATTTATTTGGTACTGTTTGCATTTTACTTTTTAATATTTTTCGTGTGACGGTCATTGTACGTGTTATACATTCTTATATATCTATTGTATTCAAACCGTAGTTGACATAATTTCAAAACCAAGGTTATATCTTTTTATCAATTACTTACTAGCATTTACCTCTTTGATCATAAATGATATAAAGTAAGAAAGCTGGGAACAAATAGAACATATTGGAAAATAATGTCGATGGATGATTGGCATGTATCATTACAGCTTTGAATAGCGGTTTAAGAGCAATCAAGAGAGAAGCCAGGGGTTTGTGCTGTATAGTGTAGGCAGGCAGGGGGCAAGCCAGTGTATAGTGTAAGAGTATAAAGCTATGCCATCCAATTAAAAGTTCCTCTCAGCTGCCTGCGGTCGGGGGCTGGTATCGGCCAACCAAGCGCCCTTAGATCTTGATTTAGGCGGGAACGGGTCAAACAACACCACCCCTGCCCTCTACCCACAAAAAGTTTATCTTGTAGTTCGTGGTGAATTGAAAAATTGCCCTTCTAATGAAAAAGCGTGCCACCAGAGTATACAACAACTGAGTGGGGGGTGTTGAAAACTGTTCCTGGACTTTTTCAAAAACATTAATCTCAAACTGTTGTTATCGAACGCTGGAAACTGGGTGTTGTCAGGTCTGCAACCACAGAACTGTGAACAGAATATATTTATTGGTTGTAATAACTATTTTGTTTTACAACCATCACGCCATGTCCCTAACTGGGTAGGCAGAGAGAATCGAACGCTACACTTTTCTATATTGGCACGCAACCATAGCCTTATCAACATTCATACATCGTCTCATACATGTCTGATATATTCATCCTTTTCTTCGACGGTCCCGACCTCTCATTCCATTCCTGCCCGCATTCTATATTTTCTTCGTCAGGCGCTCCTCATTCATTCACCCCATGTGGCCAAACGATCTCAATATATTCACTAGCATTCCATTCCAGTCCGCAGTGTATATTTTCTTCGTCAGGCGTTCCTCATTCTTCCAATCATTCTTCCCATGTGGCCATTCATGGGAAAAATGATGGGTTCACTCTCCCCATGTGTCCAAATCATCTCAATGTATTTACTTTCATTCTATTGATCATATCTTTCTTTACTTTACATTCTTTCCTAATTCCTTATTTCTAAGCCTGTCGTACATCTTCTTGTTACGTATTCCTCCCAGCGATCTTATTTCAACTGCATTTATTCAACTTTCATGCGTCTTCTGTCAGATCTAAGTAACCCTCCTTTGGAATATTGGGGAATTATGATTTTTTCGCCCATTTTATACAACAATTTATCAAGGGAAATCATACAGACTATGAGTTTTGATGTTTTTGGCGTACCAACTATGAAAATTTGTTTTTTTTTGACAAATGTTTTAACATCCAATAGAGACGAAGTTGAAATATTATAGGAGAACCAGGAACTCAAGGCTCATACAGGGCTTACGACCTGTCATATTGCGTATATGCAACTTTTAAAAAAATACGCGATGAATATTTGTGTTTTTTACATTGTACCTACATTGTACAGAACAAACTACGTATTATTTCTATCTGTGTGATTTTATCTGCCGAAAAATCTAAATAATCTTTAGTTATATGCAATTAAGTTCTTATTATGTTTGTTTCAAGAATAAAAGCAATACAATAGGTTTCATAATAGTGTTAACATAAATTGAGTTATACTACCTAAATAAATTGAGTTATAAAATTAAAAATATACCAAAGGCTTGATACATATCGAGTTGATTTACTTTATTCAAAGCTTTAACGGATTGTGAGCTGTAGTCCCAATTTCAAAGAAAGGTACTTCTACAAAACCAATTATAACTAAAATTGACATATTTTATTAGAAAACAACAACCCAAAAAGCTGCAACTGCAAGGGCTGACTAGGAATATGGCCGGAGGCTACTGTAAATAGAATAGATAACAAACATCAAAACATTCAATAAAAACAAAAAAAAACACTAAAAAACAACAAATCAAAATTTCAGGAGAGAAAGAGCAAAATCACACAAAATCACGTAGAGTTTTAAAGTAAAATATGTTCATCCGTTATCTCCATCCAATTTTAAGCTTTTTTTATATTGGATTAGTGGTCAATATTCAGTGGAGACAATATTTTCCATCCTTTGTCATGAAGCCATACTCAAAAGTTAAAGCCCATAGTACGTATGGATTTTTTCATGTTGCTAATAATATAAATAAAAACAATAATATTAGCTACATAAATTGAATTGACTATGATTATATTCATTTGGTTAATGACTTCTCAATAGATCTCTTTAAAATTCTCTACGAAATTACATTTTTTTTTAGTTTTTATTAAGTACAGAACGCCACTGTCTGGTTATATCGTCGCTTCTCAAACGACTGCAGGGTTCTGTGAACGCTGGAACCCATTTCAATGTTTACATTGCAGATCATCATTTTCTGAGAGTTATGTTAACTGTTGTTTTGATATCAAATATATACATTTATTTGATTTTGAAATGTTGCCATAATATAGATATATTATTTCATTCAATCTAAAGCAATAAGAATGCCTACATTTGTGGTACATTAATTGTCAGTATGTTTTATTTTGTTTCTAAGGTAATACATAAGATATCTTCGCGTGGTTTTCACTTATTTGGAGAGATGTATTTTTTTGAAAATGGGAACATAATAGGAGATTTTTCTATCAACGTTAATGCCTCAAGAAAAACTACTTAAGGAACATAATATATCCCATCAAGTAGATCGAAAAAATCTGCCAATTTATAATGTATTGAAGGAAATTTTCAGTAAATCACGCATTGGGGTAAGGTTTACGATGTTTGAATAGGCACCATATTTGAATAGTACCTACTTACACTTGGGTATCGTTAAAGGATGTGCTTCTTACATGATAATATTTTCTAAGGAAATTGAGAAATGTACCAACGTATGATGTGTGCCTCCACCTGCAAACGAAAAATATGTTCAACTGATTTTTGAAAATTCTTCTTTAAATACGTTATTCTTATAAAATAATATATTTGAAACTTGGTGGACGCCATTCGTTACGATCGTTGATGATTATAGTATTCATAATATTTTCATGTTAATATTACAAAATAATGCAAATATTATTTAATATGTACATACCTACATGTTTCATTGGATTTATTAAGTAAAATACAACTAGATTGTCATGTATCCGGAAGTTTCATAAATTCCCAAACGAGTTGGTATAAAACAAACGTCTAATAAGAAAGTTATTTAACGTGCTCTGCAGGTTAATGGTTATAAGTTTAATTCCACATTTCTGTTTATTAACCCTGTTTGGTATAATTTCACACTGAATGAGCAGTATTGTAGGTACAGTGTACATGGTGTACGTGACTTGTGATATTAACGTCGAATGTGAACAATTATTACAACCAATAGACATTTTCATATTCGTTATTCAAATCCTACATAACAATAAATCATATAATGTATACCGGAAATTAATTTTAAACTCGATGCATCTATTCACGCGAATTGGTAAATTTCATTTTGTTTGTTACAATTCACTATCAAATTTCATTTGCACTATATTTTCCTGAGCAAGAAAAAAATCCGTTTGAAACTATTGTGTAAATATGTAATCCTTACACAACCATCAGCCATTCTGCTTGTGGAACATATAAAAATATAAGACGAGTTTGGAAAACTCAAAAACCTTCTATACATTGCTCTTAAAAGTGACAAAGCGAGACTACTATGAGATTAACAAGAATATGTATAAAAACTATGAGATAGACAAAAGAAGAATGTAAATTATAAATAATAATATTGAATAAAGATATAAATAATGAAAGGAAATATATTGAGATGATTTTTCATATTGTTAGCCTTCGTGGCTCAATTGGCTTGATTAATAATGTTTTTAGTCAGAATCTGTGGGACGATTAATTTCACATGTAAGTCCCCAGAATGTGGCAACCTGTTATTGGGTGCGTGTTGTAATAATAGTTGACATTGTATCTGTTAGTTGCCCTAACAAAACAAAACAAAATAAATAGTTAGAGAAGCAGTAGAAAATAAAAAGTAAAAAAATGCTACCAAAATGGAATAAAAAGGGATAGTGTGAAAATGCAAGAGTTGTATAAGAGAAGCATCATATAATCATTGATCATATGCATGAAATTTCGAAACTAGTCAAATTAATAAGTAGCATAAAAAAATTGAAAGACTTGGGATAGTAACACTGTAAGCTACCAAATATGTAGGTACATAAAACTGAGATTTTAATACAAAGATATCACAAATAACGACTTCTAGCATATATATCAAAATATTGGCAAAATATAATGTACAAACCTTATTAAAACGATGTGTTTATGTACCTACAGTGTGTGTAACTCGGATCTCTCTGCCTACACTATAAGTAACATGGCGCGATAATATAACAGGTAAAGTCGAATGAAAATACGATTTTTTTAACTTAGACTGTATTTTTAACAGTTACGATTGGATCAAGAATGTTTATAAAAAAGTACCTCTTAAAACATTTTGTAAATCTGTATATTTTAAGGAGTGCAGAAAAGAACGAATAAATTCTACGAATTTCTTGCACAGCAAGCATTAGTTCGTTCTTCGGAACTACGGCAGGTTAAAAATAAGGTTTCTTAAACTTTCTCCTGCCATTGTTCGCCAGTTTGAGAATTTAAGTGAAAAAGAAGATATAAAGTATTTATCCACTTTAAGTCTTTGAGCCAAGTTTTTTTAATGATTGCATTTTACTCACTGGACACACAAAATGTCTAAAGTACCTGCTGAATTTTATTTCATGGTTTACAAAATTGTTTTGTTCAGAGAAATTTCAATATTTCACATCGAAAATTCAATGAAACTCTCGCCATTTTCACTTTTTTACATTTGTTATTATTTAACTTGAATGGTTATCACACTGTTGGATGTAACAAATATCTAACAAAATAAACTTTTTAATTAGTGTCGATACTATTTCTGATTCACACTGAATAAATAATTTATCAATTGCGGGTATATTTATGACGTCCTTGTGAAAATAATTAATTGAAATCAAAATCAAATATTTGTTTACAATAAAAACTATATAGATAATTTTATATCGCAGTAATTTTATAACAAGCAAAAAAAGCGATAAAAAAATCATTAGTTCTTTAAACTTATTTTTGTGAGATGGGTGGTGGCAGGTGAGATGGTGGTGGTTATCGCGCTGGATTAGTAATCCAGTGGTCGCGAGTTCGAATCCTACCACGACCGATTTCGTTCACCTATAGCACAATCATTTACGCTTAATTTAGGGAATGTATGAGGATGTATATGTGATTATTTCCGTCAAGATAGGGCGCTTAAGATGGGCTGGTCACATAGTCCGAATGGACGACGATAACCCCACAAAACGTCTCACACTTTCTGTTCCACAAGGTCAAAGGAGACCAGGAAGACGAAGGACTCGATGGATGGACAGTGTCGATGCCGATGCTTCCACAATAAATATTAGAAACCGGAGAACGAAGGCAACGGATAGACGGGAACGGAGGAGACTCTAGGATTCAGCCAAGGCCCACCCAGGGCTGTCGAGTTTATGATGATGATGATGATGTATATGTAATTTTTACAAGGATATATTCATTCTTTTAAATATATCCATTTTCCTACCTACTATAATTATATTGTGGTAATTTGGAAACAAATAGTTATAAGTGATTTTAACACAGTTTTATTTAACTTAACACATATCTTTCAGAATATTTGTATTACCAATAACGTGAAAAGCTTGATTCAATCAATATATTGATAAAACTCAAAAGTTTTATTTTTCATACAAACATGTGTGATTGTTCAAGTACCATTTATATCGTTTCACAATAGAATATAATTATGTATGTTCTGTATTTGAATTGGTTTGCTGTATAATACAACTGCGTTTGACATTATGTGTTTGAGATTGGCAGGAATGTATAAAATCTACGGACTGACGTGAAAATTTTCTTACTCTTCATTTCAACATGAAGAATACTTTGAAAAGTGAGTCCAAATTTTTTAATTTATTTGATAAATTTTTTTGTATGTCTGCTCTGGTACTCAGAATGAACCATTTTCTAAAGTAAGTAATAAGTTTATTTTACAGCTGATATCTTGCGTTATCACTTGCTCCGTATGTGGAGATTAGATAATGTTGTATAAAAATTTATACAAACAATGTTTGCGATGAAATCGATATTAACATTTTATAAATATTTTTTGAATAATACAGATCTCAAATTGAAAAGATTTCATGAAATATGGTCGAGTGAATGAAAGTATTTGTCAAATTAACTTAATGAGTAATATGATAAAAAATATTGTCATAGTTCGTTTAAATTTTTTATCCCTTCCATAGAGTTGAAACATAAAATCGTTTTTAGTATAATTTTCAATACAGTTTTATTCCTAGCAGCCAGATACGTTGTTATACAAAGAAGAGGTTTTTTTTACGTCCATTTTTTCACCGTCGAGGTTTCCATAATTTTTTTAGCTGCTCTTTGTTCGGCGATTCCATTACTTGCGGAGGTTTTATTGCAAATAGCGGGGTAAGTATTCACGTTACGAGAATATTATTAAAATTTCCATTGACTTACAGTCTAGTTCTAGTAGAAGGTAAAATCTATTCCCTTAAATTCCCACGATTCAACTCTTCCTGTAGGTAAAGTCTTGATGGCTCCATTCACATAGATTGCTTCTAAAGCCCATGTGACCACAAAATCTTATATTTTATTCCACATATTATGTATGTGTTAAAAATTATCTTCCAGTGTAACTACTAATGTAACTATGTACATAAGTGAATACTTAATATTGAAAGTAATTAAGTTTGAGTTGCAATCTGAAAAAAATATTCACAGAAGTCTTCTTCTTCTTCTTTATCAGCCTTCTTCCCTCCATTGCTGGAGAAAGGCCTCTTCCATTTCCTTCCACCTTTTTTTCTGTTTGATGCCATCTGCAACCATTTTCTCTTCGACGTCCTGATAATATCATCATTCCATCTTTTTTGGGGCTTGCCAATGCCTCTTATATTTTCTTGCGACGTGCCCTGCCCACTGCCATTTGAGCCTCGCTATGCGAACCATGACGTCTTTAACTCGAGTCTGACATTATTTCCAGTGTATCATTTTCTTGATCATTTTCTTGATTTTGAATCCTGTACTTGAAAGGTTTTTATACGCGCAGCGATCCATGGAAAGGTTCATTCTCGGAGTAAGTCAAAAGAGACAGAATGCTAAATGAAGAAATTCTCTGAAGTGAAAATAAATATTATTTTAATACGAGTTTTTGATTACGTTTGTCATACATAAAAAAATACCTATTTCCATAACATAGCAACTGATAAAATATTCTGTAAGTATAGGGTGAAATATTTTTAGTGGTCCTTAAAAATGAATATTGGAAAATAATGCGATGTATTTCTTTAAATAATATATCTAAGAGAGAGAATCGATATATACCTATCTCGCTCTATCGCATTAAAAATCATCGTCCGAACTCCTCCTGTCAACACCCGTAGGCCTGACGATTAATTGTATGATTACGATTTCTAAAAAAAAAATCAATTGATTTCAAATATTTTTTATTAAGTGTTACTTATCAGCAAAATTAAATATCTCATGCGCTACGCAGAACACAAATTTTTATTTTTTTGATTGAATAGTAGATGCGCAAACTGTTCCGCACTCCTCCGAAAATTGTCAAGATATTTGGCTATACTTACCATAACCAATGTCTCTTTTTATTCTCCAATTAAAAGATCTTAATTTTTGTGATCAATGAAATACAACATATGTAGATAAAATACCAATAAAGAAGAATCTTTAAAGGAAACATTTTATGATTAAGTATTTTCAATTAGCAGTAAAAACAAAATCAATAGAAGTAAGTCTAACAAGCCATTGGTTTTTAATTGATACATATAAAAAATGAAAAACATCCATTGCATATTAAAAAAAATATTTGTTTCAAAAACTTCCTTGAAATTGGGACACTGTTTCCCAGAGAGCATTTAAAAAAATAGGGATCATTGATAGCAGTCTTTGCGAGTGTTTGATTAGTGATGAGACACTGGATTATTTGTTTCTTGAATGCCCCATAAACGATAGGTATCCGTCCTTTTTTACCGACCTCGCAGAGATTGGGATTCCAATGCCAACAAATGTGAGGACATTGTTAAGCTACAATTCCAGGCAGGTGAACATTTTGATCAAAAAATTCATCAAAATTAATGACATCAAAAACTAACTCTGTACATACATAAAATTGAAATTGATTGAAGTAAAATAAATATACAAAAATAATTTAGGTTTCTCTCTATTTAGACAATCTGAGAACACTCTTAACGGGTGAAGAGCAAAAAAAAAAATTGAGTAATTTATTTGCTCAAAGATGCATGTCATGATTGTTTGTCCTCTATAAGCCAATTTCTAATTTGTCATAAAATCATACACTGAAAAGATGTACTTGTTAAAATGAAATAATTGAGTGTTAATAATAAGCAAGCTACTTTTATTTTAAATTAAGTAGGTACCTGAGACAAAGTGGAATGAGAGTATTAAATTAATTTTTACTCCAACAAGTTCATTGCTGTTAGTAACCAATTATATTTTAACAGTATTCAAATATCAGATAATAGCCAATAGTAAGTATGCTAATTTCAATTAAGATGACATATACCGCTATATCTAGTGACTGAAAACATGATATAATAAAACAGCCTAATATACTATGAAGATACGTGTTAGTAAGGGCAACTATCGCGTGCGTTATAAGGGTGTAAATTGTTAGAAACATAAAATTAGTTGTTTTGCAATTTAAGAACAACCTGCTTAAAATAAAAAAACTACCACCAAAATTCACTTTGATTTTTTTGTGCACTATTTAAACACATAAAATTATTATTTCTCTACGACATACAATTATAGATTGATTTTAAAAAAAGAATTGTGGGACGAACATTCACAAGAGAAATGTTGATAAAATTATTTGTTTTTTTTAACACAATTTTAAATATATACTAGTTGCATGTAACACATGAGATTCAACTGTCGATAGCGATAGTATGTATAGTTGAAGAATATGTACCAAACTATAAACCCATAGATACAAATTATTGAATATTTTCAGATATTTTGTTTTCTATACAACATATGTAGGTATGTATGTCAAGATAGGATAGTATGGAGGAAGATCCTTTTTCCTACCCAGAATATGCAAATAGCATGATGGTATGTATGTATGTATGTTTGGAGATGAAGTATCAAACTATTAAGTCTTCTTACATATTGTGTATAGGCGACTGCCATACAAAATGTATGAAGCGATGTCGTCACTAAATTCAATTTTTAAAAAAATTGTTAAAAAAAAATTGAGATCTTCTGCTACAATGTTAATATTTTTTATAGAAAATTAAATTATCTAGTTGGGGTGTTTCGGCTTTTTTCGATAATTGTAAAAGTTTTGGAAATATAGGCAGTTAAGCTCATAAATTTATCATAAAAAAAATATTTTTCTTAATAAAAAATGTTTGAGAAACCCTGGAATTTTTTTGAAAAAACTAATTTGAGATTTTGTATTTGTCTATGTTTGTACCAATTTTCAGCGTTCTAGCGTTTATGGTTTCTGAGATATATGGAAAAATTAAATAAAAATTCAAAAGTTGATAACCCCTGACTGAAACAAAAATTCAAAATTCCGAGTATAAAAGTTTTGTAGGCCTGTAACTGTTTATATATTCTGAAATTTTAGGCTCTGTAAATTGAGCGGATCAAAAGTTATAAGGGGGGGACGGACACACAGACACACAGACACACACACACACACAGACACACGAAATGTTCTACTCCGAATTCTGAGTAAATCCGTGTATGGAACATATATGCTGCGAAGCCTCTATGTTGGTGTTTTTTGACTTCAAAGATGGAAAAGCCGTGAAAAAAGTAGACCTCTCCATACAATTCTCGCGTATTCTGGCTTGATACATTGTCGATATGTTAAGAGAACAAAGTTCTCCTGAACAAATCGACAGTTGGATGAGAAATTTCATTTCAAATTGGTGTGTTTAGGTTTAAATTCCCTCTTAAGTAGTTGTTAATAACTACCAAGGTGACTTTGACAAAGCCTAAAAGGTATTTAACTAACTTGAGATCTTTTTCAGTAAAGAGGTTCAAGTGTGTAGTGTGGACACCCTATGAATATTTGAAAAAAAATGAATCCAGTCTATCCATTATCGTCATGCCACTACTGGTTACGCAACGACCGGTAGAAACCCACATCACTTTATGAATTTCTAAAGTTATAAATAAGGTTAGGGATAAAGGCAGTTTCACAACGAAAAAAATAAGCGATTCTATGCCCTCTACACAACGAGGATAAAATTACCAACATGAAAAATATAGTTCTTCCTTTTTGGGTTGAAAAAGTATGCCAATTGGGCATTTAATACATTCATATCATTGAATATAAAAAAAGTACGATTGATGTTTAATTTAATAATAGGTAATATCTAGAATTAATAAGGCGCCGTTTAGTGATACAAGATTACTCCAAGGGCGCTGTAGCTTATTTGTTGGCTCTGCGAAACAAGGCATTCTTGAGAAGTCTACCGATGGTGTCAATACTCTGAGCTCCACGTATGTCAAGGGACAATTTATTCCACTTTGTAGGCCCGTTCAAACTGAAACCGCGATCATAGTAAGCCGCCTTATTAACTCTATCCAACTCTTTTAAAGAGTTGGTACTCTGTGATCACGATGATCTCAATGTAAATTGTCTTTCTGATGGAATATTCTTTTGGCACAGTTCTTAAACGTAGTGTGGAGCCAAGTCGTTCAGAGCCTTTTACACCATTATGCATACCTTGTAGTCCACTCGTTTTGGACATTTCAACCAGAAAG
The DNA here is from genome assembly GCA_963576475.1 of Molanna angustata. Classification (NCBI taxonomy): domain Eukaryota; kingdom Metazoa; phylum Arthropoda; class Insecta; order Trichoptera; family Molannidae; genus Molanna; species Molanna angustata. Next base: position 23,624,770 of record OY754964.1, on the reverse strand, counting down.
TTATGAAATCAAATTACCTATTGTCTTCAATTTTGAACTCTTGACTATTATATTATGTATGTAGTTTTTATAAAATATTATACTAGTTGCTTGTAACATATGAGATCCAACTGTCTATGGTGATAATATGTGAAGTTGAAGAATACGTACCAAAATATACACCCTTAAATCCAAATAATTGAATATTTTAAGATATTTCGTTTCCTATACAAAACATGGTTGTGAACAAAAGATAGTATGGAGGTCAGTCCTTTTTTCCTACCCAAATATGTAAACAGCTTGATGGTTTGTATATATGTATGTATAAGTATCAAACTATTGAGAGTCCGTAAATATGATATATAATGCCATACAAATTATATGATACGATGTGGTCGCTTTAACCAATTTTACAAAAGTTTTTAAAAAAGTTGCAATACTGTAATGTATGAACGTTTTATAGAATATTAAGTAATGTAGAAGGGATGTTTCGGCATCGTTCGATATTTTCAATAAAATGGAAAAAAATGCAGTTAAACACATAATTTTTTATAATTTTTTTTTTCTTAATAAGTTTGAGAAACCCTGGAACCTTTTCATAAAAACGGGTTTGAGATATTGTATTTGTCTATACCTATTTATAAATACTGTATTTGTATATTTATTAAATTTTGATCTTTTTTGATTTATTGGCCTTTGAGATATACGGCAAATGAAATAAAAATAAAAATGTAGATATATCCCTGACTGAAATTCTGAGCATTAAATTTTTGATGACCTAACATTTTTTATACTTGAAATTTTGAAATATGAAATTTTCAGCTCTGTGAATCAATCAAAAGATCTGTAATGAGAAATAAATTATTTTTAACAAATCAACAAATCGTATAAATCAGGAATCGTAGATTGACCAGGTATCCCACAATTTCCTATTCACTTGTAAAATACAAGATAGTTATTTTTTTGTTTTATTTCTCATTGCTATAATCGTCATTACAAGAACGACTCCAAATTACAAATAATATTTTTGATGATATTATCCAATTATGTAGATTTGTAGCCAAACATCTCGAATTTTAAGCTGAGAAGGGGGGCGATTTGCACCTAAACCAACGAAGCCAAAATATACAAATTTGCCCTTTGCGCAACCGGAAGCTCGTTCAAGATGTTTAAAAAAAGTTTTAATTTGGATGACAAAAAGTTTCAAACGTTTCTATTCTCATAGTTCCACCTAAAATTAAACATCATTTTTGGATATAGATATACAATTTAATATTGTACTGACCAATTCAGGTTTATTAAGCCGTTGGTCGGTCAATACAATTTAATATTGTCAAGATATTTGGCTATACTTACCTTAACCAATGTCTCTTTTTAGTCTCCAATTAAAATATCTTTATTTTTGTGATCATTGAAATACAACATAGATAAAATACGCATGAAGAAGAATCTTTAAAGGAAACATTTTATGATTAATTTTTTTAAATATTTTAGTCGGTCAATACAATTTAATATTGTATTGTATTGTATTGTATTGTATTGTATTGTATTGTATTGTATTGTATTGTATTGTATTGTATTGTATTGTATTGTATTGTATTGTATTGTATTGTATTGTATTGTATTGTATTGTATTGTATTGTATTGTATTGTATTGTATTGTATTGTATTGTATTGTATTGTATTGTATTGTATTGTATTGTATTGTATTGTATTGTATTGTATTGTATTGTATTGTATTGTATTGTATTGTATTGTATTGTATTGTATTGTATTGTATTGTATTGTATTGTATTGTATTGTATTGTATTGTATTGTATTGTATTGTATTGTATTGTATTGTATTGTATTCCAATTTAGGTTTATTAAGCCATTGGTTGGTCAGTACCATTAAATATTGTATTGTCTAATTAAAAAGACTTGTTTTGTATTATTATATAAATGTAGGTAAAAAATATAAACCTACTAGTAAATATTTTTTTTCAAAACTCAATTGATTCCTCATAAAAAGGGGTAGTAACTTGACTTACTACCCCTTTTAGACACCTAATAGTGACTCATCGATTACTTGATTCTACAGTAAAATGTTCGGCAAAACAAAGTTTCGCAGGCAGTATGAACAAGTACATACTTATAATGGGTATTTTAAATCAAATAAATGATTTGGTTTACATATATATTTTTTCCTGAGTCCAGGACGACCGTTTCAGCTTATTAGGCCCTTATCAACTGGTGACCAGTTGATAAGGGCCTAATAAGCTGAAACGGTCGTCCTGGACTCAGGAAAAAATATATATGTAGACCAAATCATTTATTTGATTTAAAATACCCATTATGGAATTCTACATATTCAACACCGTCAGCATTGACAAAATTAAAAAAAAAAAAAAAAAAAAAATGTACAATTTTAACTACGTACAAAATCTGAAAAAAAATATATTCGGAATACCGACTTATTGAAAAATAATAAGTCATGTTAAATATGCATTCATTTCTTCTGAAAGTATGTAGACACCTACATACATAGTGACTCATCGATTACTTGATTCTACAGTATGTAAAATGTTCTGTAAAACAAAGTTTCGCAGGCAGTATGAACAAGTACATACTTAATACACAAAACGAGAAAAAAAACATAATTTTTAGATCCAACTACCTAAGTAAAACTTGAGCATGAACTCTACCTCAAATATATGTATCTTCGTGGAATTTAGTTGAAGGAGGCCAAGGCTCGATTTCGACTGATAACTAAGGAAGTTTATTTCATAAAAAATATTTTATTTACAACCATTTTTTATTTTATTCTATTATTTAGTGGAATGTTTCTATATATTATGTATAATCTACATATATAAGTTCTATAATCGTATATTTTAATTAATAAAAATGATGAAAAAGTAAGGCAACTGTTTAATTTAACTATCTTAACCCGCACTGCGAAAAGTAATGTTATTTTGTTTAACCAAGTTTCTGTCTGTCTAATGGTTCCGAGTCTACACACTAGTTTCTAGGTTGAAAGGGTAAGAACTTACCAAGGACTAATTATTTCAGTTAAAGCTGTAACTCTTGTCTCAACTCCTTTCAATCCCACCCTCTCTTTACACAGTACTCCTTTTTGTCTTTTTACGACCAAATTCACTTCGCTCAACCCTTCAGTATTTTGGTGAAGATTTAGAACAGTTTTTAAAAATTCAGTGCATTGTAAACGAAAAATGTTTGTACTGTGAAGTATATTAGGTAGTTGACAACGATACCTATATAAAAATAATAAATACATTACTATAGTCTTTAAATTCAGTAAACAAAAATTAAGGTGCATACCTGACTCAATTCTTACCCACTTTATTTAATTTACAAAAATTATACTAGAACCGTGAAGAAACGACCAGCAGGGTGATTTTGTATGAAACACCAAGAGTTGTCTTAACTCTTGTCTTAACTCCCGAGAAATCTCGGAATTTGGTATTTTGTATGGAGTTTTCCGGTGTTAACTCCGTGAGAAAACTGAAGGGGGCGTGACCTAAACATTAGTACAAATTTGCCATATGTAAATAAAATTTCTATGTCCAGTTTAATTTACATATGGCAATCTCGTACATTTACCCGCATTTATCAGATTTTGACAGCTAATCGTGTGTTTTTTGTTTATTTTATTAATATTTAGCAAGGTATATACTCTATTTTCATTCATTGTTTTGTATTTCATAGCTTATTTACTCGATGCTTTTTATAAATAACATGTTTTAAATAAAATTTTAATTGAAATGGTGTTACGTCAAACGACTCAACTTTGAACAATTTTCTATTACCGATTCGTTTGTTATACAAGGGATTATTCTAATAAAATTGACACGCAAACATGTTTGTTTGGGTAATATCATGGGTTAACGTTTTTTTATAAATAATTTCTTGTTTAGAATGGACAAAAAAAGAGCATAATAATTTTTTCATGAAATTTTGAGTCTTCCTTTTATTATTTTTATAATTAAATATCATACATAGTAGTAAAATTGATTTTTCTTTATTGCAGATATTATATATATATGTAGTATATGATCTTCAGTATCAGCTCAACTCTGTCTGGCTCAAGAATTCCTGCAGCAGTTTACTTAATTACATAATATGGCTTCCAAACATGTGCGACACACTGATGATTGCAAGATTTCAATTACATATCTGTAAAAATAATAAACAAGGTTAATAAAATAATTTACTTTGACCACTATAATGATCATGGTTCAAAAATTTTCATGCTTGTGTTTTCTTTATATCCTATTTTTTTCAACAAAATGTATAGTTTCAGAATTATCTGCTCTTAACATGTGAGTGAATTATCAAACGCACTACATAAATACCATGCATATTAATATGAAGCAGTATAAAAAGGTAAAACTAGTACTTTTATGTATATATGTTGTTTAGTTATCTTCATATTATAGTACAATGTGCTTTTAAATACTATTTATTGATTTAAATCTACTTTCAAAACCAACTCCAATATTTTTTTCATTTATTTAAATTTAAACATTTCATTATATACATTATAACAAAGTAATGTGTTATTGAGTCATGAATTAACTGAAGTTAAAACAAACTACCACTATGCCACATGGATCAGCATTAGTCGCTATGCAAAAACAATTGATTGGAGCAGAATATTAATAAAATCTAAAAAAATGTAAATAGATGTTCTCTCTGCCCTATGATAAATATAATATGATATATAATAAATATAATTTACAAAGCGCCGTTTAATGATACAAGATCACTCCAAGGGCGCTGTAGTTTATTTGTTGGCTCTACGAAACAAGGCAGTCTTAAGAAGTCTTTCGGCATGTCCAACGGACCATCGTCTTTTTATCGCTTTTCATCGTCTTTTAACGCTCGCAAAAATAAGTATGACATGCTGCAAATAAACAAAACGTGATTAGTATCCTCATTTTATATTATTATACTCAAAGAAAAACGTCATGTTTCATTGTTTGAAACGTCAAATTCATGAAATATTAAGCCTCCAAAGACCTAAGTCGAAATATTAACAACGAATGTATAAACAAGTCAAATACTAAAATAAATAATAAATTTGGTCAATAATATTTATGAATATTGTACAAGATAAATAATACACACCTTGTAAATGATTATGGATGAATTAATTACTGTAATTAGTCAATTTTACAATATCAAACTCGCGTGCATAGAAAATATAGAAGTAAATTCGTCGCGTGATTTGACAGGAGATAACTCTTATTCTACAAATAAATAAATAATTTTAACTCCGAGTATTTTATTGGGGTTAAGACAACGAAAGAAAATTCGCTTACAAAATACCAAAAATATACATACATTGGTGTTAACGAGCTAAATCCACAGATAAAATAGTACTTAACTCCTTTCTTCTCCTCTGGTGTTTATACAAAATCAGCCTGCTGATATATCATTTCATACTGCTTATTTTTTCGATAACTAATGTATTTTTCGACAGTTATTTTTATTTTTAGTAAACAAGAGAGTGGTCAAGTCATATTCGCTTATAGGTATACAGAGGTATTCTGTTGTATTCGCTTTTTCACTCAGTTATAAATTTATATAAGTTCGTCTCTTTCTCAGTCATTAATTGGTAATATATATAATTACAATGTGATTGCACTGGAGTAAAAGAGAAAATATGTCTGCAGTGTGTGTCTTTTATTGTAATATCTCTTTCTCACTTAATGTATTCTGTCGTGTGTGCTCTTTCTTGGTGATATTGTAAGTGTGTTGAGGATTAGTGGTGCAAAGTTCGATATTTTTGTAAGATCCTGTCTTTTCAAATCGATTCATGAAATTTATGCGGATCATCAATTCGCTCTTCAATTCAATATGATTCAAATATGGATATCCTTATCGATCGTACATAACATGTACGTAGTATGACAGAGAAAACAAAACCGATTCAAAATATGATATGCAAATGTGGGCGTTAAAATGTTTGCATTTCAATGTACTTAATGGTTAATATTGCTTAAATATTTTATGAACCATAATGAATTAGTCGTGAATCGAAGATTGCCATCTCTCTTAATCTCAAAAGAAGTATGAGATAACAGATCGCCTTCAAAATAGTATATTCAATTATAAACGTTACGTATTTGTTTTTCAAAGTGTGTGCGGTCAAAATTGCTTAACATATTTAAGAACCGCAATGAATTAGATTTTATGAACCATAATGAATTAGTTGTGAATCGAAGATTGCCATGAGTCGGTCTGTGTATCGCATTCTACGAGGATTAGAGCAAGATAACACATGATCCGGAATCGATGAGTCGGTCTGTGTATCGCATTCTAACGATATATTTTATATGAGATAGAAAGTGTGAGAGTGATGTCTGGTTCATGAGCGGATCGTTGTGGCAACGTGATGAGTCACCGATTCAATTTAATGATCCGGTCAAATAATACGGATCATTTATTTTTCCCCGTCGCTAGTGAGGATGTACCTACCCCACAATGATACCATCGTTCGTCGGGAATCATCGCTTCTCACGATGATTGCCGAGGACGACCGAAGGACACCGCTTCCTGAAGCGAGCGCCGACAGCGGATCACCTCGCTCATCAGCCGACGGCTCATTCACAATGCCTTGCTTTTAAATAATTATATCGCCCTCATCATCGCGGAACATGTACACGAATGTTATGTTTTATAAATTGTTTAATCTGAAAATAAATGTAGTATAAGTAGATACTATTTTATTATAAATCCCTTCATCACTCAATTATTTCTATTTAAATTCAATTAAACTGATTATAATAAATTGCTATGTCTAAAATAGTTGTATGTATTTTGGGAGACGATTTGGAACACATAATTTAAACTCGCAACCTTTTCTGATATGTAATTAATATTCTAATTAAATATAAAGCTTCCTCCCAACATATATACCGCTAAATAAGAATTCGTTAAACTGTACCATTTTTGTAGAGCGTTTTGTTCTAATATACTGTGTCTATATATAAAACGTCATTGTGAGTCGATAAAGTAAATTTATGCATTATAATTTTGTACATAAAAATACAAACTATACATTAAAATTTAAATCACATGTTCGGAAACGCTGTCAGCCACTGTGCCTGACCAACAACTTCTCTGAATTCGCTAATGACAATATCCAAAATGAAACTTCATTCAATATTATTTAATAATAACTCAGATATATTATGATACGGAGAACCTAATAAAAGCAATAAACGAAATAACTGTGGTATTGTTAATACCACATACTATAAAAAAAAAGAATTTACTTATAAAAAAAAAACATTTTCAAACTTAAACGCACATGCAATTTTTTTAATAGAAAAATCAAAATAGATTATGAAATTCCAACTTATTGTATCTCTTGCAGTCTTTTACAAAAAATATTATTACCTATTGGGTTGAAAATTCATACATTTATCAACACCGGCTGATGTAACGCTGCACTAAAAATTATATTTCGTTGCATAAAAAATACTGAATGTCTTTTTGGTGTACCTAATTTATTATTTATCTTTTTATTTTTCTCTAAGAAAGGAGTCATAAATTGTAGATTTTTTTTTGTGCGTGACCAATAAAGATTCATGTCAATTTTATATGAATTTTATTACGAACCGTACACTGAAATATTGACCATTATCTTGACAAAAGGCTGACTCCATTTGTTTTCATCCGTTTTTGTCACATGACGCTCCACAATAGGAGAAAAAAGTTCAGGTGAATGATATGAGAATGGACAGTATAAATTATGTGTCATAAATTTCATGTCCCCTCGCGAAATTCAAATCACGTTAATTTGTTTTTGCATAATGTCTATAAATAACTAAGGAAATAATAAAACATATGCTAAGACATCTCTATTTCAGGAAAATATTATAAACCCAACTCAAGTTCAATGATGTGGATATTGGGTAAACGTTAACCTTCTTTAAGACACGAATGTTCCTTGAGTGTTCATGTAACTTTTGGAAAAAAAACAATTATTTTTCATTCATATTCAAATATATGAAAATATTTCTCATTTTGATATAAATATTTTATACTTGAAATAAAAATCTCCAAAATATAAATTAATGTTATTTTTCTTGCACTTAATGCAAGTGGAATCTTTAAACGACAGTTTTTTTATTTATTTCTAGTCGCAAGAAACGAGAATTAGGTACCTATTCTAAAAATATCTTTCATACTATGGCTCTGCCGAAAATCAGACCCTCAGCGTTGTCATAATACTGAATTCAATTTAATTAGTACTTCTACCTACTATAGGTACATACATACCAACCACTGTGGTTAAAAAAATACACATTAAAAAAAAATTGAAATCGAAACCAATCATTGATGCGATACCTTACGAAGTCTGTTTAGCCTTGTCTTTGCAATATTTTCATAATATTGGATTTCCATACAAGTATCTACCTATGAGCAATGTGCAGTGCATAATGATTAATAGTAGGTATACCATTAGTAGTAGTATAGTAGGTATTTGTCAATATCCATTAAATAAACAACATTCTATATTTTATTTTACAGAAATGTTAATATCAATAAAACAAATATTTTTGATTACTCAAACATCGGAAAATTGTATTTAAGATTTAAAATAAAAAAAATTTTTTTAGCAAAAAATAGATAAATAAATAAAAACTTCCTTCCTTCCAATCAACCAGTGTTCCCAGCCTATAGAAGGAATATTTGCGTGAGAAATGAAATAAAATAAAATTCTCCTCTGCTGGGGATCGAACCCAGGACACCCGCACAGAAGCCAAACGGCTTACCGACTGTGCCGCGGCCGTCGGCAAATGTACAATTTTAACAACGTACAAAAAAATATATTCGGAATACCGACTTATTGAAAAATAATAAGTCATGTTAAATATGCATTCATTTCTTCTGAAAGTATGTAGACACCTACATACATAGTGACTCATCGATTACTTGATTCTACAGTATGTAAAATGTTCTGTAAAACAAAGTTTCGCAGGCAGTATGAACAAGTACATACTTAATACACAAAACGAGAAAAAAAACATAATTTTTAGATCCCACTACCTATGTAAGTAAAACTTGAGCATGAACTCTACCTCAAATATAATATTTTCGTGGAATTTAGTTGAAGGAGGCCAAGGCTCGATTTCGACTGATAACTAATGAAGTTTATTTCATAAAAAAATATTTTATTTACAACCATTTTTTTTTATTCTATTATATTTAGTTACATACAGTTTTTTAATTATATATATTATTTAATTTAATTATTAAATGAATATACTTATTTATTTATTGTATAATTAATTCAATAATTAGTCAATATATTTATTTTTTAATAATTAGTAATTTATAAGTTTAATAGTTTATTATATGTATTTATTTATTTCTTTGTTTATGTATTTATGTATTTATTTATTTATTTATAAATTTATTTATTTATATATTTATTTACTCATTTATTTATTTATTCATTTATTTATTAATTAATTTATTTAAGTATTTATTTATTTATTTAATTATTTTAATTTTTATTTATTTATTTATTTATTTATTTATTAATTAATTAATTAATTTATTTATTTATTTATTTATTTATTTATTCATTTATTTATTTATTTATTTATCTATTTATTTATTTACTTATTATTTTTTTTTAATTAATTTATTTTATTCATTTATTTATTTCCTTAATGATTGATGTTTTTATTTATTTCTTGAATTTTTGAAGTATTTATAACTTATTTTATTTATTTAACTAATAAATCAATACCTATTTTTTTAATTATAATTATTTTTGGCTTATTAAGAGAAAAAGTCACATATGAATTGTTAAACAAAATATTTTAAATAAACCACTGAAAACTACTTGTTTGTATTACTTGCCGTACTTAATTTTGCATACTGAGCAAGCACAAAAAACAAAATGCGTTCTGATTATAATTGTTATGAGGAGTGGATAGATGAAATTTTAATGATTTTTTTTTAATCTAGTCTGGAAATAAAATCCAATTTTTCTCAATAGCGTTTTATGGTATGTATGATATTTCATTCAGACGATGACTAATTTTACATATGTTTTAGAGTGAATATCGTAGGATCCATTTGCATAGTGGATAATAAGAATTGTTAGGTGAGGACTTCTGTTGCATGAACATCTTCGACTTCATAATCAAAACTTCTAATTGGCAATTAAAGCAGTCTGTATACCATCGCAGGCTCCATCAAACCTTTGACATCGACTCGCTCACTGTATTTATGCAAACGTGTACTATGTAGAGTTGGAAAATTAATTAAGAGACTACTTAAAAAATACACCCAACTCGCTCATTCAAATGCTCCAGCTTCTTGTGAACTTTCTAACATAATTTGACGCTATATTTTGAGATGATGTGTTCTAGTTAAATATACGTTCTGAGATAAGAGCTATATGAAATTAAGGTTCACTCAAACGCAAGTGATGAATAGAGCGCATTTAATAAAGTTTATTTTGATAGAAAAAAATATCCACAATTTTGAAGCAAGAAAGTATATCGTTAAAATTTTTACATATTGGTTTTTTTCACTACTTCCACCACCACCCGCTCTGCAAATGGGGCCTGTAAACGGCCCCTTCACAGAACACTAAATGAGTGACAAAAATAAAACAGGCAAAGCAGGAAAAGTAGCTCATGTAGCCCTCCAGATTAGCTATCTCGGCACCATAGTGCAAAAAGAACAATCGACAAATGTGAATAGAAGATTCACACTCTTGGACTGTTAACGACTTCATGACTATGGCAGAACTTGTTGAAGGATTTAAAATTGTTCAAAATCAGCATCACCAATGGGACCTTGAAGAGGCCCACGGACAGCAACGAGGATCTCCAATCTATAAGAGGACACCATTGGGTGGCAACAATCCCACAAGATGTTCCGTTTGGTCCGGGTATTGACAGAACTGACATAAGGCAGAGGAGGCAACTTTTAAGTCCAAAATAAGGGACAACATGGAATTAAAAACAATACTAAAATATATAATATAATGAAATAATCGCATTGCTCCTACTATTATCACTATTACCCGGTACTAAATATAATAAAGGTATTTTAAATTTTGAAACATTTATTATCAAAAGATAGATATTGTAAGAAAAACAAAATTATTTTAATATCCTATCAAATCTCTGAAGAGAAAGTAATTAAAAATAAAATGGCTATAAAAGGTAATAGACAACGAATAGAATAAAGCTGCTACAAAAGTCTCATTTTATGATCTCGAATCGATTAATGATTCGGTTTCACTATCTGATTTCGATTTGAGTCCGGTAAAATTTTAGAATTGTCTTAAAATTTTGTTACAGAATATAAAATTCGTGTCCCTGGGGCTGCTAAAACTTACAAAATCAGATATCACTTTTTATCTCCTACCTACAAGGGATAAAAGAGATAATAATTTGCATTTGGAAATGGAACCGAATATTTTGTTTGCAAGCACAAAATCACCAGCGCCGTTCGTATTAACGTCAGACTGCGAATTTGTTTTTTTGACAAAATTTATGACTTTTCCTATAAAAGAACCGATTAAAAGAATATTATTTGAGGATTTATTTGCATTGTGACTAACTTACCCACATACAACTTTTACAAGATCGACGATCGTTAATTTTATGTATATTGTATATTTTGTTTGATTTTTTTTCCTATTAGACTGCGTTTATAAATATTTTGAAGCAAGAAATTAAAAATCAGTAAAAATATTAAAAAGTAAGGGTTAGCAATACGTGGGTAAATTGATTTTAAACATTTAACCTTATACCACCATACAATATCGTTTTTACTCTCTTTGGGAGAGGCAAATATAACAAAACGCCTGACTCTTCTATCTTGGCATATATTTATCGTTTTGATTCACGTCAATGCATCGTCTCATAGGTACCTACATGCTCTATTCTGGCTTTTTATTTTCCCGTCTTTCAAAATCTATTTTTTTATGTGATCGTTCCAATCCTTTTTTTGGTCGATCTCTATCTTTCATAGTATATCTTTATTATCTTTTCGAAAATCATCATCTTGTATTTCAGTGATTAATAGGTATTTGCTTCGTCTGATGATCACTTCTATCAATGTGACAATAAGTTTATTTTTTTATTTTTTTTTTTATTTATTTATTTCAAATCCTTATAAAGTTAGGTACAAAGCATATGTATATAACGTAAATATTTTAAAATATACGTAAGGATCCCACTAAGGCTAAGCCTGTATGTGGGAATTATATTCGAATAGGATACAGTACAATCTATGAAGGTATATAGGTATATATATATATATATATATATATATATATATATATATATATATATATATATATATATATATATATATATATATATATATATATATATATATATATATATATATATATATATATATATATATATATATATATATATATATATATATATATATATATATATATATATATATATATATATATATATATATATATATATATATATATATATATATATATATATATATATATATATATATATATATATATATATATATATATATATATATATATATATATATTATATGTATATATTTTTTTTGTGTTTTTTTATTTTATTTTATACGCAATTGCGTCAGCCACCAAGACTCACCGTGGTATTCGGTAGGGATAAAAAATGAGAATTGTGTTTTCAAAACATGAAAAATCACGAGCCATTCCAAAAAGATCCAAAACATTTAACATAGCTACAATAAGTATAGGTAAGTAATGGTTTCCTCTATAACAGCAGATCAGATATATTCGGAAAGTTCTCACCTTGCAGCCATTTTTTCATCTCTTTCCTAAAGGTATAAGGTTTGCTTTCTATATTTAGATTCGTTGATAGAGTATTAAAAATGTTCTTGGTTGTACGAATAAAGCATATCTCTGTGCAATTCTATGTCTCCGCAAATCCTAAAAAGTTTTTTTGTATAAAATAAACTTTCAAAATAAACGTACTTTCCATTTTTCTACTACTAACGAATCAATAGTCATATTTTAACAAGACATTTTCTTGATAATACTTTTTGAATTCTTGTAAAAAGGAAATTCATACAATGTGCACCTGTATGCTGTTTGGATCGAAATCTCAAAAGGTTTGAAGGAAACCGAGCGCAACGAATGCATGGATACCATTGAAAATAAATTTTGTGAAGAGAAATTTCTAAACTTCAAATGGATGGTAGCATTTCGATAATGATTTCTTATGTATGAATAATATATGTTTTTTCAATGACTCATAAATTGAGCTATACACCTTAAAATCAGTTTCGAAATGCACCAAAGGAGAGAATTTTTAATTATGGTTATCTATGAAATTACTTAGTCAATTAAATGAAAATTTTTTTTTTTGAAAGATGACGTCAATTTAATTTATGATGTCAGGATATACATAACTCCACTTTATTTTTAATGATTTAATAATGTAGTTACTTTTTCCAAAAAATATTTAGTTAAAAAAATAAATTTGATGTAATATCCATAAAATATGTTTTTAATCAGTATTTTATAGAGGTCGAGAAAAAATATTATTATTTTATTTAGTGCATTTAAATATTTTTGCATACGTTCATACAATCACGCCTTATCCCTTACGTGGTAAGCAAAGATAACCGAGCGCCATACTCCTCTATTTTAGCACACATTCCTGGCTTCCTTTACATCCATGCATCGTCTCATATTTACTCGTCGATTGTTCAAGGTCCTCATGTTTCTTTCTCTCAACATATCATACATATGGTCATGCCATCCCATTCTGGGGATGGCGGCCCCTGATATTTACTCCATCTCTTACATCCATGTATATTTTTTGGTCAACCGTTCATACTTCATTCTTTCAGTATGCCCGTACCATTCATTTTATTTATAATTCGCTTTCATTTTACTTATAATAACCTTCTTTATCTTGTATTCTCTCATTATGTCCTCTTTTTTTATTCTATCACTAGCCTTTATGTCCCGCCGTTGGCCAAGAATGTAAAACTGTGAAGGAATAAGCAATCGTTTTTATAATATTGTCACCCAATTATTTTGCAATATCGGACTATGAAAAGTGGTTTGAAATTTGATTGAGTTTAAGCATTGTAAAATGTTCAAGTGATGGCCACAACCCATTCTTTTTTATATATTGCTATAAAGTGTGAATGAAGTATAATATACAATTTCTGCACGCATGGACTACGCGAAATGGTTTTAAATATGACAGTTTATCAACGTTGTACACAACCCCCATTTTTAAATATTATCATCGAAAACAAATTGTAATATATACCTATTGAAAATTTAGTAATTTTGGATGTTGGAATGTGGTTTAAATTTGATTAAATAATGTACTGAAAAGATCTAGTGTTGGTCACATCCCATTCATTTTTATATTTTTTCATCAAGTGTGCATTATATTTTTGCACAATTAGACTGATAGACTTAAAATTGACACAAAAGTCTACATTAACGAAGAAGAAAAAGACTTAAACTATAATAAATAGTTTTTAATTTGAATATAAACGTTGTGAAGAGTTCAGTAATGGCCACAACCCCCATTATTTAAATATCGTCAACGAAATCAAATATGAAGGTGTTGAAAATTATTCAAAATAGGATGATATAAATGGTTTAAATTTGATTAAACAAAAGTATTGAAAATATTCTAGTGCAGGTTACATCGTCACATCCCACATCCCATTCGTTTTTACATATGTATTTTCATCAAGTGTGCATATTGTTAATAATATTTCTGCACAATAGACTATTAGACTTAAAACTAACCCAAAAGTCTAAATAAAAAAGAGAAGAATAAGTATAAGACTATAAGAAATAGTTTGTATAAAAAACTATTTCAATGGTCTACATAAAATAAGAAAAAATACATAAAATAGAAGAATTAGACTATTGGAAATAGATTGCATAAAAACTGACTAAAAGGTCTACATAAAAGAAGAAGAAGATTAATCCATAGGAAATAGTTTTGTATAAAATTCACCAAAGTTCTACATAAAATAAGAAAACGAAGAAAAAGAATTAGACTCCACGAACGGTCGCTTCAGACCCTTCAGTACCTCCCATCCCTTCAATCCATCATTACGTCCCTTCCAATCAGGCCCTTCAGTACCTCCCGTCCCTTTAGGCCCTTTTATACCTCCCATCCCTTCAGGCCCTTTAGTGCATCCCTTCCCTTCATTACATCCCGTCCCTTCAGCCGCTTAAGAAAAGTTTAAATCCAGAAACCATCCTGGAAGAACCGCGAAGAGATGAAAGGACCTTCTTTTCCCAGGATACTCCACCTTCAAAGGTAAAATGACTAAATACACGAAGAAGAAGAAGAAAAAAGTTTAAATCCAGATACCTGCGAAGATATGGAAGGAAAATTGGACCTTCTTTTCCCAGGATACTCCACCTTCAAAGGTAAAATGACTAAATACACGAAGAAGATGAAGAAAAAAGTTTAAATCCAGATACCTGCGAAGATATGGAAGGAAAATTGGACCTTCTTCTCCCAGGATAGTCCACCTAAAATGTCCAGGTAAAATGACCAAATGCACGATGAAGAAGAAAAAAGTTTATATCCAAAAACCGTCTTGGAAGACTTGCGAAGAGTTGGAAGAACAGTTGGACCTTCTTCTCCCAGTATTCTCCAACTTCATAGGTAAAATGACCAAAAATACATGAAGAAGAAGAAGAAAAAAGTTTAAATCCAGAAACCTGCGAAGAGATGGAAGGACAATTGGAACTTCTTCTCCCAGGTTAGTCCACCTTCATAGGTAAAATGACCAAATACACGATGAAGAAGAAGAAGAAAAAAGTTTAAATCCAGGAACCGTCCTGGAAGACCTGCGAAGAAATGGAGAGACAGTCGGACCTTCGTTTCCCAGGATATTCCGCTTTCATTGGTAAAATGACCAAATACACGAAGAAGAAGAAAAATAAGAAAAAAATTTAAATCCAGAAACCATCCCGGGCATACGCTCGACAATTCACCAAAGTTTCATTGTAATCGGACAAACGGTTTAGGAGCACATAGCATACATGCATCCATACATAAATAAATAAATAAAATAATTTTCCTATAGGAAATCAGTATATTGTTGATTTGTAAGTAAATAGTATTAGGTAGGTACCTACCTACAACAATGTTCTAAATAAATTCGATTCATATCAAATTTTATTTGAATATCAGAATCTTTCCGTAACCATAGTAACCATCGAACATATAAAATATTACTATCAAATGGGCTCGATACATTTTTTTGGATATGTAGGTAGGTACCTACATACATTGGTTTGTTCGAAGCCACAAAAACGAAAATTGTCCAAAATATCAAATATTACATACAAATTATGCAATTTTATTATGCCTATATCTTTACTAATAATTAACAGACTTTTACAATATATGTCTTAAAACTTGCTGTAATGTCTTGTGTTTCATTTTATTATTTCATAATCACATTTATTTCAAAGGTATATTATTTTAAAGAACATATTCATTCGGTAGGAAAATTAAATATCGTATGAAAAGATATTAAAATGGCGGGGTTATATGTACATTTGTACAAAACGCTTACTTTAAAAATAAGTTAAACATTATAATTATACAAAATATTCACCATGTTTTTCACTTAAACGCTAAGTTATACTTGAAAATATATTTTCTTCGTGTAAATACGTACTTCTAACTTTTAAACTAACAGATATTTGCGTGCAAAATGTACACTTTTTTGACAGATATGACTTGGAAAATTTTGTATGAAAAAAATAATTATTGAAATATTTTTAAAATTCAGCATTTTTATCGCATTATTTTTAGCGTGACACTGCATCAGGTATACTGGTACACGTTCGCACATAAATTAGATTTTTAGATGCTCTTGGTTTTTCAGAAGGCGTGAGACAAACACACACACACACACATACACACACACATACACTAACATTTTGATTGCTTTATTACTTTAGATATGTCGTTCTATTACATACTCTTCTTAGTGAACTCATTTCAACAGCATTAATTCTACTTTCATGCAACTTTTGCCACGTCAATGTTTCACTGGCATACGTCAAATTAGGCACTACAAATGCGTAATGTTCAGCAATTTCGGCTTTCTTTGAGAAGCTTGGATCGGACATTGCTGGTCTAAGTGCTCAGTTTATTCTATTACCTGAGACTAGATTGTGGCCATAGGGGCCTAGCCAGTTAAGTTGGGGGTGGCCTCAGCCCCATCCTCGCAGTCTGGGTAAAAGGTCGGTAACCCCTTCAATTCTAACGTATGGAAGAGCAGGGCAGACGCCTTAATATCTCGCTCGACAGTGAATCATTACACGCGGCGAGGATTCAGCCTGCATCATACTTTGCGTGGAAATCGAAGAACTGAAAGTACTGTCAATATGGTGAAGTTCTAGTTAATCACCTATAAGATTACTAAGGGGTGGAGGAGCCCCCCACGGGCCCCCACCACAACTGGTGAGCCATATCCCTCTTGGTGGGAGCTCGCCACGCTGATGAGATAGTGTAGCCAACATCGCGCTTAGGGTGGATACCGAAGAACTGAAAGTACTGTCATTGTGTAATGAAGGCTCGATGTCGAGTCGCTTGTTACCGAGCACGGTTGGGACGGGAGACCCTAGCCATGACTGGTGGGCCCCCATGTTTGTGGTTGGACTCTTAGGGGTAGTGGTATGAAATATGCTTGAAAGTGGTTCCTTGGTTTCTCCGATGAGCAGCCGCTCCGGGGATGAATCGGGCTACAAGCTCTGAACGTTCTAAATGGAGTAGGGTAGGAGATTACGAAATTCTCTTAACTAAAAAAAAAAGCGTGAAATTTAAAAGTTTTATTTCATATTTTAAGTATATTCGATTATTTGTTTTTTGATTCTTTTACAAATATTTTCTCGGAAATACGGGTGTATACAAAATTTCAGCAAGACTGGACTTCAGAAAGTGGTATAAAATTCGATTTCAAGATTTGCTGCGTACAACATGATAAGCCATTATAAGCCTTATAAAAAATAGAGTATTGAAACTAAATTATTAGCTAGCGTCACTTCTAAATAACTATTTTCTTCCAATTTGGGGTCACTGAAGTTTTAGAGTATGCGAATCTGCAAAAACTTTATCACTTCTAAAATTATAAAAAAACTTGTGATTAAATTCTGTTGAATCTCCGATTTGTAGAACATCAATTAAAATTGAAGAGGGCAATATCGGAATGGCCGGTTACGTTATATTTGACATGGGAATGTTATTAAATAGATTTGTGTAAATGCCGATGGATTTTCGTGGATAATATGAAAATTTCACATTATTCATTTCAATTCAATTACACTCAAGGGATCTGACATGTTGTAAATGAAAATTTTAATTATTTTTCGGTTTGGATATCTGAAAGCTTATGAAAATATACAAACCTTAGGTATGATTATTAATATTGCAAAAAAAAAACATACAATCACATAATTTGTATTTCACAACTTTATTTTATTTTAAAATCCGAAAGTAAAGTACTGTCAAATAAGCATGTCTTGATTTTTCGTGTCCACTTTATTGTTTTATGTAAACTGCCCCCATATCTTTTTCTTTAAAATCTACTAATTTGCTTTCAACAAAACATCTTTGAGTATTCAATCTTTAATTATGCTGATGATTTATCCTTGCGAAACTGTTCCACTGCACACTACCATAGTCAGTTGTCTGTTCCACTGCACACTACCATAGTCAGTTGTCTGTTCCACTGCACACTACCATAGTCAGTTGTCTGTTCCACTGCACACTACCATAGTCAGTTGTCTGTTCCACTGCACACTACCTTAGTCAGTTGTCTGTTCCACTGCACACTACCATAGTCAGTTGTCAATCCATTCTGACGAAGATGCGGTCTCATTGAAACAGGTTGTATTCAATAACTCAAAATGATATGATATGTGATTACACAATATTTATCATAATACCAGTTTCCATTAATTCATTTTTCAATGAATGATATATAAAACTTTTCTAAAAAATACAATATTACCTATTTTTTTATAAAAAAATGTTTTACACTTAGATTATATATGATACAGATACCTAGTCAGCGCAATGAATGTATGCCAACTAAAACTACGAGGAAACAGACAAATTTCTAGTATACGTACACCTACCGATACGCACACTTACATAAAACGTAGACCAACCGCTCTACCGCCTCACACACACATGTAAAAAAAAACTTGGCATATATTTGAATTCGAAATTTGTACTTCACGCGGCTTCTGTACATTATAATTGTTATAATTCTATGGTTTTACATTTAAATAAATATTATTGACACTAAAAACACAATTTATTGTTTAGATGCAAACTGCAGCCCATGCAGAACTTATAGAAAAAAAAATGCAGTAAAGTTTATTGATGATTATCTTCAATAGGGTGCAAATATTATAGGTATGCAAATATAGATATCTACATTTATACCCGGTCTTCATGTGTCGACACATCTACATAATAGAATTAGGTACGACTATATCTAGTTAATATTTAGCTATAAGATTAATAGAGTATGCAACTCAAATTGCTAATACATTATATTAATTTGACGTCTGATATAGGTTTGATTCTTTATTAGTATTTCTCGTATGACAGTTATATCTAACATGAGCAGAGCAGTCGTTCCTGTCACCTGTCAAAACACAATAGTTCTTGCCATTGTGATCAGGGCCGCGAAGCGTGTGGACATTTACTGGCTTTGCTGTTTCTAACATTCTAATACGGATTGCAAATCATTACAAGTGGTTACATACATTCACCAATATTACTTATCCACTATAGTCTATGAGGTACCAGCACATGTTTATATGTATGTAATTTACACCATATGTTTTTTTTCAGTCAACCCGTTTAAAATGTTTTGATCCTATGAAATCATTCATATATTATTTGCGTATGCAATGGAACGAAATGTTCATATTTCTAGTGCAATTCAGTAACTTTTTGAACTAAAATTTTAGAATTAAGGACATTTGAATTTAATTTCGTATTCTGTAACTGACGTTGTCCCTAAAACTGAAATCTACAACATTAGTGCACCGTAGATAATAACTCTAATTGTCTATGGCGCAGACTACGCATGCGTAAAGCGCACTGTTCGGCCATGTTTATTTATGTCATGTCGCCGTGATGTCGCCTAACCTAACATTACAATTGATATGCACTGATATTCTTAGTTTTTATTTTCAACATAACGCAACACGTGTAATTTATCCATTTTAATTTTTTTACGTACAAATTTGATGTTTACAACTTAACTAAAATATCCCACACTGCTGTGAAAATGACTAAAATGTGGTTATAGAATAGGAAATTGAACTAATGCGTGATTTACTTGGAGAAAGAACGTTCCTAAATAGGTATGTTCCTTATTCAGCATTATATAATATCAACTTGTACTTGATTATTTTAGCTGGAACATTATGAAAATGTCATGCAATCGGAAGTTATATACATATCAATGATTACGATCCAGATTAATATGGAACGACAGCATGTCATTCAATCAATTACAGTCAATCTGGATTGCGATCATTGATTTTTTCATCACGGATCGTGATCCACATTGACTGTGTACGGACTTCCGTGGTATGAATTAATGACATCTATCAAAAATAGAATTATATTATTTTTACTATTTTCATTATATTTATTGTTTACATTTCGTTATCAATTCAATAGGGTTTGAGTGAACATAATTGTTTTATTTGCAATTTTTTAGCGTGTGCAAACGCATTTTTATGAATATTCGAAAAACTGAACTAGTCGTTGTCAATGTTGAAATTAAATATGAAGAGGTAAAATATATTTTGATCAAATTTAAAACATTATACGTACTGAAATTGACAAAAAAAACAGTATTTTTCCACAGACCGAATGCTTTCGCCAAGTTTTTTTCCACTCTGTTAACACTTTATAATTACATTATAGCTACTAACAAATATATCTATCACAAAAAGATTGGTTTTAAGAAAATCTTTATTGTTATTTTCAAAAACATAAAAACCTTTATTTTTTTTGTACTTATACTCTTTAAACTTATTATGTAAATTCCGAAAAAAATCAAATTTAATTACTAAAATATAAGTTATTTTTATTCCGTCATATATTTTACTTACAAAATTTTCATTCATTAAAAGTTGTTATTCAAAAACTTCAGAATAAGTTGATAATGAATTCCCAAACTTGGAAAATTATTTAAATACTAAGAAACAACCCCCATTATGATTTTACATTTAATACAGAGTGAGGATAGATAGGAATGAAAATTATTTAAAAAAATATGAAGCAAAGTTTATATTTCGATTTTTAGACATTTTATTTTATTAAATTCAATTTTATTCATTTTAATTTCGAACTATTAACCAAGGGTAATTTACATACTTTTTTACTGATATTTTTCAAAGGAAAGTTTTTATTTGATATTCAATAAATAAATCAAATTTAGATATTGTAATTATTAAGATACTGTGTTTATAAAAACTACTTGGGCCTTACTTACTATTTGTAATTTAGGTTTAAGCTGATACTTACCCAGTTTTTTGTATGGCCAAAACTGACTTAGCATTGGATTAAACCCGTATTATAAATAGTAAGTAAGGCCCCTTAAATCTAACTTAAATTTATAAGTATTCTCTAAAAGAAAGGGGAATAAGAATTGATTTGATTTTTTCCTCATTTGTTGTGTTCTTCTGTGACTAAAAGGCTTGTGACTATGTACCTACTTACATACAAACAATATAATGTTCACTGGACTCGCGCCAATTCCTAGTAGGTACCTACTGTATTTGATTTTGTGTCTCCCTTAGTAAGTTGTGTGATTGTTGTCACAAGCAATCAAAATATTACTTCAAGATTTGATCGTATTATTAATGTTTTATAAAGTAAAATGATCTATCAACAAATTAATACGATACATGTATGTTTATACCTTTAGATGTAGTTATGGCAAGACTGTAATGCTAGGGATACACACCGTGTGTACCTCCACCATCGCGACTCAGAGCTGCAGGTGCAGTACCTATCGCTGTCATGCAGACAGGATCTAAAAGCTGGGAAACAAATTTTATTTTTTTTTATTTTATTTTATAGTTGTCAACAGCTATGAAAAAAAATATTTTACATTTAAATAAAGCCAATTATAGACGAATATTAAAGAATTTATTTTATACACTGGTTAAGATTAGGTACAATTTTTTTTTTAAATAAATTAATTGAAACCATATCGTTACTGCAGATTCCACGCAGTACGTATATTCACCTACGTGTATATAAATAAATAAATTTATAATATCCGAAGAATATTCACGTAGCTATACGTAGGTAGATATTATGTAGGTATAGTTTTATGGACCCAGTCATTCACCGATATCGACATAAAAAAATGCATAATAGTACATGGACGCCATCTGTATTACATAAGTGCTCTAGCATAAGTTCCCTAGCATAATTTCGGAGTTTTTTCAATCAACTCAAAAAAAAGCTTGTGCCAGCGAGTGGTTTGTGTTCAACAGTAAATCCCTAACTTCATTTCGTACTCTTTATTTTTGATTTTGACAATGCCTGAATACATTTCTTGAACTGCGTTTCTATTATTCAATACCCCTTTAAAAACTCAATTTTTGTGTATTGTATATTGTATATTGCGTCTCGGCCAACTAACAGGTACTATGTCAAATATTAACTAAACATGCACCCAATAACAAGTTGCCACATTCTGGAGACATACGATATTAATCGTCTCACAGACCCAGACTGAAAACACAATTAAAAACTGTGTCTCCACCGGGAATCGAACCCGGGACCTTTGGATCAGCAGATAGATACCTAAACAACTGAGCTATGCCGACAATTTTCTAGAATGTGAGAACATTTTTGAAGTTGTGACAGATGAAATCATAGAAAAATTGTGCTTTGTTGTAAAAAAAATAAAGCTTCGTATTGTGCTTCACACTATGATTTCAATATGAAGACGATCATACTTATTGTTTGGGCTGGACAAGACATTTTTTGTTATAGAAGATGTGCCATAAGCCATATCCACAAAATGTCATTAGAGCTTGGAAAACGCACTTGTCATTTTACCAATGTCGAATGAGCTGTCAAATTTAACGTAAATTGCGATAATTGAAATATAAAAAATAACAAATAGTGTTCAAAATAATAAAAGTTAAAAAAATATGTTGACATACATAATTTATTTGTAAAATGTAATCAAATGGCTTGACAAATACGAATACATAATAAACTTATCCCTTACATCAAATGGCAAAGGTGTTGATAAATTTTTTCCTGTAACCGATTTCTATTCAATTTACAAAGCAACTCGCTCACGCGAGCCGCTATTATCATGAAACACTAATTAAACTAATATTATACGGGATGTAATAAAATACGACAACGAAATAATAGTATGATTTGTACGGATATCTCCATTCCCGTTACTTTTTTGGCTAGGTTTAGTTAGTATTTAATGAAAATAGCGTTTAATATCAACTTTGACAGCTCTTCGATACTGGTAAAATGAATGATGCGTTTTCTAAGGTCTAGTCAAAATGTCATCACGAAATTCATGGTATTTACTATCAACGTACCTGTTGATAAAATGACGCTAATTCCTTAAAAATTGTGAAATCGTGACTAGCATTCCATAGAAGTGGAAAGTAAAATAGATAAAGATTTTAATAAACTGAAAACATATATTATTACACCCAAGAAACCACACATAAAGAAAACTCCCACAACTGAATAATCAATTGAGTAAGCATTGAGAAATGAACAACCTTTTTGTTTTTGAAATTTAATATTTTATTTGTTGCGCAATATATTTTAATCAAAGGTGTAATATTTTAATCATCAGTCTCCATGTTGAACGTTACATTACATACCTACAAGAGTGTGGAATTGGAACACTCCAACGCACAGGTGAGGTGATGTCAACCCTCTTTATAAAGGCAATTAAATAAAACTGTGACAGGTCTTTTTATCTCCTTATACCCACAGCACATAATACATTATATTTCAGTTTATATTATAGACACTGTAAATTATATTTATGGTGTGGTGCAAAATGTCGCGAATCATTTAGAATTATCTTGGGATCTGTAACAGGAAAAGAGGTATCGATATTTTGTTTTCATTATTTTGTTTGATGTGATTCGATGCGTGAATGCAGATGAAGCAATATATACCTACCTACTTGCCAAGATAAATATTTTGTTATTCTGTCTTCCCAATTAGATAGATATATGTGATTGTATAATATTTTAGCTGTGAGGCACCGGCTTAGAATAGTGTTTCCATTCTTTTAAATCATTGTTTTCGAGTGTCCCGTAAGAGCCAGGTAATCGAAAATTCAACAGGCAACAATAACATCTCACATAGTTCAGCAATGATGTTCACCACCATTTGGATGTGTAGATGTTTATTACTTAATCACGCGAAAACGGATGAAAGATTTTGGATGAAATTTGGCATTAAGATACATAAATCCTAGAAAAGGCTATGGGCTATATTTTTTTACATTCATTAAATATTTTCATTGAATAAAATTATGTATGAGCCGAGCATGCGATTACCAAGCCGAAAAAACAATCAATATTGTATTTGAATATAAAAAAATATAAATCCGTCTGATGCGCTCCGTCCGATCCCTCCGCTGCGCCTGTATGGACGCCTTTAATGACATTTTTTGTAACAATTAGATTTTTTTTAAACCTTAGAAAAAATACAATTCTTATTCTTCTCTAATCCTGGGTCCTCTTCCGTACACTTCCACTCGTCTTTATTCTGTCCACTCCGCATCCAGGTTTTACAGGATATCGTCAGAACATCTTTTAGGGGGTCTTCCAACACTCATATTATTTGTCCAAGGTCTCCACTGTAGTATTCTGGGTACCCACCTAATATCCCCATGTCTGGCCGAGTGAACAGCCCATTGCCACTTTAATTCAGCAACACGATCCATTGTATCGGCAACCTTACTAAGGCGCCTAATCTCCTCATTTCGTATTTTGTCGCGTAGACTCACGCCAAGCAATTGTCTTTCCATGGATCGCTGTGCAACTTTCAAATTGTGGACACTTTTTGAACAAATATAATATAATAAACTAAGTTTTAATAAGAAACAAATATAATAGCTTTATGTTCCTGGTTCTCACTTTGTTTGATGTAGGTATGTGTGCTCTGTATTCTAATAACATTTTCACGATTTGTCAAACATTCTGTAAAATCACGCGGACAACGCAGAACACTGATTTTGTTTATTTTTTGCTTGGTTGGTAGATGCGCAAACAGTCCCTTACTCTGTTGAAAATTATCAAGATATTTTCCGATGCCTACACCATGTTATAAAAAATGTACCCATACAATAATATAAAACTGTGACTCCTGTATTTAAAATTTATGCAAATGCACTTCAGTATTACTTATACCTTATAGACAAAGAGCCAACGAAAGCCAAATTCAGGTCATAGCATTAAAGCTGATTTTTTTCTGTAAAAGGTTACCATAGCAGGTAACAACGAATGAATATTATGAACCCTAAGTAGTAGTGGTGGCTTTCGGAGATAACAAGCTTCAAAGTATGGAATATTGTTGATAATTGCTATTTTAACACGGCAGTTAGTGCGTTATAGTATAAAGCGTGATATTTTTTTGTTTTTACTACGGAAGACCATTAAAAATCACGCTTTCCGTTGACAGACCCCTTCCTCTTGGAAACCCCTCGATAGACACCGATATAACAATTTATTTAAGTGACATTACAATTTATTTAAGTTATGTTTCAAAATAGTAATTATTTTCAACAATTACTAACACTTTGAAGAGTGTTATCTCCGAAAGCCACCACCACTCAGGGTTCATATGATTCAATTGTTTTTACCTGCTGTGGTATCCTTTTACAGAGAATAAAATCAGCCTTTATACTATCACTAAAGTATTGGTAGCTATATATTTTGTATGGGGCAACTTTGTTTATTTATTTATTAATCATAGAATTTAATTACTATGGAATCTTAGATGGGTGGTGGCAAAGCTTGCTGGGTTTATAATCCAGTGGTCGCGGCATCGAATCCTGCCACGACCGATTTGGTTCACCATAGCACAAGCATTTATGCTAAATTTAGGTAATGTATGAGGACATAAACATACTTGTTAAAAGGAAAAATTCATTATTTTTAAAAAATAAATTATATGAATGCATTCAAAAACCTTTCACATTTATCATTGACTTTAATAAAACAATTTTATATGGTAGATATGAAATATCTTGCTTATGATTCCACACAACGCAAAACTGGAATATTTAACTCGTTAACGTTGTATTTTTGTTAGTGGAAAATAAACCTTTACCACGAATGGGCGTGAACAGTGGTAGACCCATTTCGTTTATTAAAAACGATTACAAAACTTTAAGCTAGGTCATAACATTAAAAATAATTGAATATATTCTATACGGAACGAAAGGATTTCACGTGATATCACTGTAATTTTAACAATTATTTTAATACTCCGCTAATGAGCGGCTTTGTGTTATGTTTGTAAACAATTTCACCCGTGAGCATCATACTTGCTATACCAGCCTTAGGGAAATCCACGAAAAGTTGAGAAATCAAGTAAAGGTCTCTGCGAAAGGATTCATTTTTGCAAAATCTTATTTTTTTTATTGAAAATATATAACATACAAATATAAACAATACACATATAAAAATATATTATTAATGTTCATAATAGATAATTCAATGGTGATCTCTTTAGTTAAGAAGTATTCGGATCTTTTTTATGCATCCTTAAAATTATTTCTTAAATTTCTCGTTGTTGTTTTTGTTGTCAGTCAGTTTTTTGTAGTAGTATTTTTAGTTTATTTTTCAACTCACTAATGCAGTAAAACGATGTTTTATCGAATCAACTTGTAACTATAAGTTGCTTGAGTTTATTGGAAGAGAAAAATTAATAATAATGTTGATAAACAATTATTGTTTGGACCCATGGAAAGAATGAACAAAAACAACTGTCAAGAGACATCCAGCAGAATAAAATGTAGTGAAAGGCAGAGGTCGACCAAAAAATATTTCATGACTAAATCTGTAACACGTCACTTAAATCTGTTACACGTCAATCATTAAATACCTATAAATTTTTATCTAGGTACCTTCTAGAAAAACAACAATTGCACCGTATTAATTTGCTTTTAATAAAAATATAAATACGTTTAAGATAGATATTACTTCACAACTAATGATCAAGAATATGTAATTTATAAACTTTTCTTACAAACATGAGTTTTTGTAAGCTGTCGTGTGACGAAGAGCATACTGATATATAAATTACCTACGAAATGAAAAAATAGGGCCTTAGTAATTGTTAATATTAAATGAAAGTTTTGAGTGTATTTAATGTTTTATATTCATGTATGGGAATGAAATAGCCATCACGACACAGGCTATGCCTAGTTAAGTGGTAATTAAAACACATTACCAACACTGCTTTCTACTTCATCATCTGTTAAATATCCTAACATAATTCACTACTCTGTGCCTTCATAACCTGAGAACCTCTACCATAGCTGCCATTCACCATTTCATTTCCACTACAATTTTATGGGCTAAAATAACTAAGAGATCACGTTTTATTTTTCTAATTATTTTTGTTTTCTGTCTATGTTTACTTACTTCTGTTAATAATTATGTATTTATAAACACGTAACCTTAGGCAAAATTGATAAAGTACTGCCTCAGAACAAACTTGTCTAGTGAGGCAGTAAATTTTCAAATACGAAAAATTGTACATAGTATATTTAAAATAAGGCATTTTAAAAAATAGCTACTTTTTAGTTATTGTTATACTATATACTTATGTGTAAATTATGGAAATAAATCATTTAATTTAATTTATTCATTCAATAATATTCAACATTATTATTTGATTTCTAATTACCTACATTCGATGAAATAAAAACAATATGAAGAGAACTGTAAATAAAAATGTGAAAGCTTTCTACAATAAATCAAATAAAATATATTTGATACAGTTATTAATATCCGAGTGAAACACAACATATACATATGGTTCCTTTAAGTTTTTCAAAATATTCGATTGAATAATGTAACGGATTTCCGGTAAGTGTTTTTCTTTACTTTTCTATGAATTTTCTCTACTAAAAGTGTATTGGCTGTTATATTGTACAATTTCATTTATTTATTTCGTGAAAATATACAAATAAAATGTTTTCTTCATGAACAAAAATATAAATACGGTGAAATATAAATTATAATTTAAAATTGATGCTTTGTCAGATTTACTTAATTTTAAGGATTTTTTTTGTTTATATTGGTCAACATTTTGTATCGTTTAAAAAAATGTGTTCATTATTGAAATATGCTAAATAAATAAGCATATAAAAATGTTTAAATATACTTCATTTAGATTTTTGGTGTCCACAAAGTTAAAAATATCCCTTTAATATAATGAAAGGTAACTTTTTGGCGTCATTATAAATTATTTATAATCCAAAATTACTTTATTTACACCACTTATGACGACTATATTCGACCAGTTTCAAGACCAGTCCTTTGCTCAAGTATTCCAACTGTCGATTCGTTCAAAAGAATTTATTTCTCTTAATGAATCGGTAGTATAAAGCCAAGATACGCGAGATTTGTATGGCCAAGTCTATATTTTTCATGGTTTTAAAAAAAACAACTTAGTGGCTTCGCAGCATATATCCCCCTCCTCTTATAACTTTTTAGACGCTCAATGCACAGAGCCTAAAATTTATGAACTTTTATTCTAAGTATTTTGAATTTTAGTTTCAGTCAGGGGTTATTCTATTAAATATTTTATTAATTTTTCCATATATCTCAAAAACCACAAGCTAGACCGCTGAAAATTGGTACAAATAGACAGTTAAAAAATCTCGAATTTATTTAAAAAAAAGGTTCTCAAACATTTTTTATTAAGAAAAAATATTATTTATGATTATTTATGTGTTTAACTACCTATATTTCCAAAGTTTTTACAAATATCGAAAAATGCCGAAACGACCAAAATAGATAATTTAATTTTCATTTTTTTTTAACTTAGTTAATTTGTTTAATTTAGTGACGACATCGTTTTATACAATTTGTATGACAGTATACACTACACAATATCTACGAGGAATGTCAATAGTTTGATACTTAATCTCCAAACATAATACATTCATACATACCATCTTGCTGTTTTCATATTCTGGGTAGGAAAATAAGACTGACCTCCATACTATCCTATCCTGACACACAAACCTAACGTTTTGTATAGAAAACGAAATGTCTTAAAATATTCAATAATTTGTATTTAAGTGTATATTGTTTGGTACATATTATATACCTATTATACATACTATCGCACGCAATCGACAGTTGGATATCATGTGTTACATGCAACTAGTTAATTAATCAATTGTAAAAGTTTTTAGTAACGTACCTATTATTTGGGAAGTTTAGTTGGCAAATTTATTATTAACACTTTTCCTTATTTCTAATATTTCGTTATCTGCAGTTCGTAAAAAAGTTATCCGTTTATGTTAATATTCATAATTTTACTAGTTGATGTTTTTTGTGTTGTATTTTGTATGTACTGCACGATAAAGACCTGAAGATTTTTTGACACCAGGGCAAAGTAACCGATTTGGTCGTGACTTATTCTACATATTCAAAAATATTTTTACTGCTTAGGAATAAAGTGTCCCGTACTGATTTTTGTAATGCTCTTCGTAGGTATGTAGTTGATGTTTAAGTATTTCAATACACAGACATTTTAAATTTGAACATATATCAGTTTGAAAGTAGGTATAAATTATTTTTTCATTACAAATATACCTACCTTAATTATTCTTATTCATTTCACCAACCAATTCTAGCCAAAGGTTTGGTTAGAATAGTATGGTTAAGGTTGAATTTAGTTATTATTACGACTCGCGCGAGCTTGTTGCATTTATTGTGGTATCGCCTTCTATCATTTTTTGAATAGAATTAGTCGCGACCAAGTGGGCTCGCAACCAAGTGTCCATCGCACCCAAGAGTCCCGCACCCAAGTGGCCGCATTCAAGTTCCCTAGAACGACACACAAATTATTTTTTTTGGTGACACGGAATAAAAACAAATTTAGGAAATTATATAACGAACAATTAAAAAATAGAAAAATAAGCTGGGTCTCAATACGGTAACAGTACACTAAAAACATGTTAAATATTATCGACAGTCAAAAAATAAAGGTACCTTACCATTACAATATCTATGAACAAAAACAAAAGTTAATTGATGGAGCTAAGTAGAGAAGGCAAAATATTTTCGGGGTTAAAATTTATCCTTCCATAATAATAAATCGCGTAGGTATCACTTTTAGATATTTCTTAAAGGAAATATCGACAGAATGAGACATTGACCTGTTAGAGAGCTCATGTATAGCAGTAAAGTAGTTGGGTGACAGCAACTGGGATATTGAAATATGGTGTTTTTCCAACAACCATGAATACTTTATTAAGTAGGCTTTTACGTTCCTCCATAAGATTTGCCTTTTAACAAATTTGTAGTCTTAAATTAATATATTGATCTTTCATTAAAGCAAATAATAATGTCAAATTTCTTTAGAATTTTGCGAATTATATGCGTAAATCGATTCTTATAAATTACTTCAACTGGACCAACTCTTACATATAGGGTTAATATTTTATAAAACAATTTCAAGTGGTTATTTTTTTAATTATTTATATTGTCGGCCGGGTCCCGGGTTCGATTCCCGGTGTAGACACAGTTTTTAATTGTGTTTTCAGTCTGGATCTGTGAGACGATTAATATCGTATGTCCCCAGAATGTGGCAACTAGTTGTTGGGTGCGTGTTAAATAATTATTTGACATAGTACCTACCTGTAAGTTGCCCGAGAAGCTACATAAAATAAATAAATAAATAAATTAACAAATGAAGTATATTAAAGATAACAACTACATTTTATATTAAAATATACATATACACAATATAATACATAAATACTATTCAGAAAAAAATACAAAGAAATAAAATGAACAACAAGAAAAAGAAAAAAATAATATCAATCATACCAGTAAAAAAAAAATCGGGATAAATTAAAAAAAAACAATAACACAACATAGAGTAGAAAAACTTAAGTTATATTATTATTTTTGAAAGATTTATTTCATTTTGCTACCAACTATAAGTAGCCACTTAACCAATTTATTAATTTAAAAAAATATGATCACATGTTACATTGTTTCATTTTTGGTTTTGGATTTTAAGGCCATAATCATCTGGTGATCAATTTCTGAAGACCTTTAATTATACTTTGAACAGCTCTGTGTCCAATTTCCAAAGAGAAGTCTACAACGATGTTTGAGGGAAATTTCTTTGAACCCATTGGACATGCGGACTTTGTGGCCTTGATGAGAAACTTCAAGACTTTCAAGACATTCTGTCAAAAATACAGTTCACTCTTATCTTCACTTTCAGTGAACAAGTGAGCCAGCTGTTTCCTCATACATAGCTCTCTTTGGCACTTTAAGTGCAGTGTTTTCAAGGTTTTAGAGTTCTGCGGACTCTTCTTAAGTTCTTTATGTGTTCTTTTAGAGTTTCGCAAGGGGCCATCAGTAGTCCCCATAAACAGAAAAAGAGTGGTGGTGAGGGAAGAACAACAGCCTTTTTATTACTTGTAAATCTCTTCTTTTTCACTTCCTTTGAGAACATTTACAAATAATATAAAATGTGTGTAGGTATATGAGTGTATTAAAAAATAATGATTAAAATATAGGTATAGAAAAAATTAAAAATGTATGACAAAAGAGCTGTTTTGGTATGTAAAGAGTACAAATAATAGCCGTGTATTCAAAGTACAATTTCAAGCAAAAACCAAATTCTCACATTTTACAGTGTCAATGTGTTGCAAATTGGATACGCCATGTGTTGCAGTACAACGCTCTTATACACATCATCTTGGGGGGGAATGCTGGAGAGATCGACTGGCAGAGGACGTCCCCGCCAGGATTATTTGGAACAGGTGTGCCAGGACATAATGTAAGTATACCTTCTACACAGAGTTGCAGAGAGTCGCTGGAAACCGAGCAGAGTAAAGAAAGAGATTAATCCTTTACTGCCAAACAATCCCAAAGCAGAGAATATTCTCATAATGATTTTGATTAATAAATAATGAGAACAAAGAAAAGGAGTACCTAAATATGCCTAATGCCTATACTATACAAAATATGTTGCTTGAACTCGTCATACTTCTGTAGGGCTGCGTTCACAATGAACCCCGAGTGCACTAAGTGAATCTCTAATCCCTTCATAATGACTGGAAACAGACGCTTGAAAGATACTCTGTGGCCTTCAGATTGAACGTCGAGTGTACGCACCAAACACTCGGTAAAATTGTCGGGTGAAAAACGCTCTGACAGTTATAGTTTCTATTGACATCTATTTTATCTGTGGTAAGATGAATTCTATTTGTTTCTATGGTATCAATTATGTCAGTTGACAATTGACATTATTTTATGATGACAATATGCATTCACAAACATTGAATTATATGTGCACGTAGTACGTATAAATCAATGTTCAGAAAGAGGTTAATTTATAAAAATATCATTCAAAAATTTCCAATGAAAGGTCAGAGAACTTTATTTACTCCACTGCCCAATTGTTGTGTTTCGATGAAAATATAACATTAAAAGACACCTTTTATTTTTATTTTTTTTTTATTTTGTTTTATTAAGAATGTACGATAAATGACATTTGACATTTAAAATGCCCGATGCTGTGTTCATTGTGTTCATATTGAAACGCGCCGCCCGAAAGCGTTCAGTGAGATTGCTGTGAAAAACGCCATAATCTGCAACTTCAGATACATTCGACACATGACGTCGAGCGTTGTATCTAAACACAGGCTAGGAACGAGCAACGAGATAGATAAGAAATAATAATATTATAATCTATAAATGCGTTCTGTACTCACTCGATTATGAAAACAGATACCCTTCACACTAACCTTAGGCATGAAGTCTATTTCATTTTACTTACTTATATGTATTATTATTATTATATAATGTTGTATGAATTTTCAATAAAATTCCTCCCTGAGGCCATGTTCTTACGTAAAAGTGGCTATCTCGGGAGCACCCTATACAAACACGTATGAGAGCGTAAACATTTCTCCCTATTGAAAATATTCGATACTATCTCCCAGCAAACATACTTTTTACTAGCTCACTTATAAAATGGAAGGAATATTCCATAAGAATATCATAATAATACTGTCCTTTATTATCTTTTAATATACGATTCTTATTAATATTTCATGTGGCGGTATACGAAAAATCTATTCATATATATTTTCATAAAAAGATTTGTTTATTCAAAAATCTCTGCAAATAAGATAAATAATCGTCAATCTAAGCATTTGTCTAAAGAGTATTTATGTAATGTATCGAAAACAATGAACTTTTTTCCATATCAGTAGGTAGGCAGTTAAAGATTTTAAGGTTTAGTAGGACATTCGTATTTCTTAATATAAAATATTAAACCTATCTATCTTTCTTCATGCAAATGTGATAGTATACATATTATAAAATATTCAGATTCATAATATTGTTTCTAGGGACGTCTTTTGATATTTATGTAAGTGTAATTCAAAATTCAATCACATACATGACAGATTTCAATAAATTACCCTCGCTTTAAATAGCCTACTTAATTAAACTAACATTAATGTATGCCACATATCGTAAAATACGTAATTACATTAATGGGTGACGATATTAATCTTGGTCATGACTCTTCAACCGATTAAGGTCACATTCCCTAGATTGCCGGGAGTAGTGCAAAAGGTCTGTAATGATTTAAAGCATTCATTGTAGAACAGATATTTTATATTTTTTATTTATTTATTTAATTACTAGCATTTATGTCCCGCCGTTGGCCAAGAATGTAAAATTGTGAAAGAAAAAGCAATCGTTTTTATAATATTGTCACCCAATTATTTTGCAATATCAGACTATGAAAAGTGGTTTGAAATTTGATTGAGTTTAAGTATTGTAAAATGTTCAAGTGATGGCCACAACCCATTCTTTTTTATATATTGCTATAAAGTGTGAATGAAGTATAATATTTATACAATTTCTGCTCGCATGGACTATGCGTAATGGTTTTAAATATGACTGTTTATCAACGTTGTAAAGAGATTGGTTTGGCCACAACCCCCATTTTTAAATATTATCATCGAAAACAAATTGTAATGTGTACCTATTGAAAATTTAGTAATTTTGGATGTTGGGATGTGGTTAAAATTTGATTAAACAAACGTAGGTACTGAAAAGATCTAGTATTGGTCACATCCCATTCGTTTTTATATTTTTTCATCAAGTGTGCATTATATTTTTGCTCAATTTGACTGAAAGTCTTCATTAACGAAGAAGAAGAAGACTTGAACTATAGTAAATAGTTTTTAATTTGAATATAAATGTTGTGAAGAGTTCAGTAATGGCCACAACCCCCATTCTTTAAATATTAGGTGTTGAAAATTATTCAAAATAGGATGATATAAATGGTTTAAATTTAATTAAACAAATAGTTTGTATAAAAACTGCCCTAAAGGTCTACATAAAATTAAGAAGAAACAGAATTAGACTCCAGGACCCGCCGCTTCAGGCCCTTCAGTACCTCCCGTCCCTTTAATCCCTCATTACGTCCCTTCCCATCAGACCCTTCACTACCTTCCGTCCCTTCAGGCAGTTTTATACCTCCCGTCCCTTCAGGCCCTTTAGTGCATCCCTTCCCTTCATTACATCCCGTCCCATCAGTCGGTTAAGAAAAGTTTAAATCCAGAAACCATCCTGGAAGAACCGCGAAGAGATGAAAGAACATTCTTTTCCCAGGATGCTCTACTTAATAGGTAAAATGACTAAATACACGAAGAAGAAGAAAAAAATTTAAACCCAGATACCTGCGAAGAGATGGAAGGACAGTTGGACCTTCTTCTCCCAGGATTCTCCAACTTCATAGGTAAAATGACCAAAAATACACGATGAAGAAGAAGAAGAAGAAATAAGTTTAAATCCAGATACCTGCGAAGAGATGGAAGGAAAATTGGACATTCTTCTCCCAGGTTAGTCCACCTTCAAAGGTAAAATGACCAAATAGACGATGAAGAAGAAGAAGAAAAAAGTTTAAATCCAGAAACCTGCGAAGAGATGGAAGGAAAATTGGACCTTCATCTCCCAGGATAGTTCATCTTCATAGGTAAGATGACCAAGTACACGTTGAAGAAAAAGAAGAAAAAAGTTTATATGCAGAACCCGTCCTGGAAGACCTGTGAAGAGATGGAGGGACAGTCGGACCTTCTTTTCCCAGGATACTCCCCCTTCATAGGTAAAACGACCAAATACACGAAGAAGAAGAAGAATAAGAAAAAAGTTTAAATCCAAAAACCATCCTGGGCATACGCTCGACAATTCACCAAAGTTTCATTATAATCGGACAAACGGTTGATAAATAAATAAATAAAATAATTTTCCTATAGGAAATCAGTATAGGTATATTATTGTTGATTTGTAAGTAAATAGTATTAGGTAGGTACCTACCTACAACAACCTTCTAAATAAATTCGATTCCTAACAAATTTTATTTGAATATCACATTCTTTCTGTAGCCATGGAAACGATTCGAACACGTAATAAGTAATATCGAATGGTTCGGATACATTTTTTGAATATGTAGGTACCTACATTGGTTTGTTCGATGCCATAAAAATGAAAATTGTCCGAAATATCAAATATTATATACAAATTATGCAATTTTATTATGCCCATATCTTTACTAATAATTCACAGACTTTTACAATATACGTCTTAAAACTTGCTGTAATGTCTTGTGTTTCATTTTATTATTTCATATTTATATTTATTTCAAAGGTTTATTATTTTCAAGAACATATTCATTCGGTAGGAAAATGAAATATTGTATGAAAAGATATTAAAATGGCGGCATTTATGTACAAAACGCTTACTTTAAAAATAAGTTAAACATTATAATTATACAAAATATTCACCATGTTTTTCACTTAAACGCTAAGTTATACTTGAAAGTAAATTTTTTTCGTGTAAATACGTACTTCTAACTTTTAAACTAACAGATATATGCGTGCAAAATGTACACTTTTTTGACAGATACGACTTGGAAAATTTTGTATGAAAAAAATAATTATTGAAATATTTTTAAAATTCAGCATTTTTATCGCATTATTTTTAGCGTGACACTGCATCAGGTATACAGGTACACGTTCGCACATAAATTAGATTTTTAGATGCTCTTGGTTTTTCAGAAGGCGTGAGACAAACACACACACACACACATACACACACACACACACACACATACACTAACATTTTGATTGCTTTATTACTTTAGATAATACTTTAGATAATAAACATGACATTTTACATAAAGAGGTTTGACAACAATAACAAAGGTATATATAAAAAAAATAAATATTTTATATATATATATATATATATACATATATATATATATATATATATATATATATATATATATATATATATATATATATATATATATATATATATATATATATATATATATATATATATATATATATATATATATATATATATATATATATATATATATATATATATATATATATATATATATATATATATATATATATATATATATATATATATATATATATATATATATATATATATATATATATATATATATATATATATATATATGAAAAAGAATTTTCTGGGTTAACCCGTGTCAGATAGTCCTGAGAAGGACTGTTTAAGACCTGACGTTTCGCCCGAATATCATCGGGCATTGTCGAAAGAACGCAACGAAAACCGAGCGAGAACGAACGCGCGTGAAACATATATATATATATATATATATATATATATATATATATATATATATATATATATATATATATATATATATATATATATATATATATATATATATATATATATATATATATATATATATATATATATATATATATATATATATATATATATATATATATATATATATATATATATATATATATATATATATATATATATATATATATATATATATATATATATATATATATATATATATAGCGGCCTACAGACGACAAACTTGGTTGACAACAATGTTTGTCGACCTTGTTCTGTTGAATAACGAACGGGAGGTTGACAACCAAGTTGATCAACATCATTTCCGATAATGTTTCTATTGAATCAACAAGTTCGTGCGTGAAACTTTAAAGTGAATTAACTTCTACGTAGGTACTTTATTGTTCCGTCGCATTCAAAAAATTGAAACATACTGAGATGTTGATCAACTTAGTTGTCAACCGCCCCACATACGCTAAACATCGTCATCAACATCAAGCTCCGCCCACTAAATATCAGACCGATTTGATATTGTCTCAACATTGTTGTCAACATGAAATATCAACCGCCAACATGCCCACAGACGTTCAACATTGTCGTCAACATGGCATGTTGATGACAAGGTTGTCAACCAAGTTGGTCGTGTGTAGGCCCCTTAAGACAGAGACAATGGAAGGGTACACATACACATCCAGACCATCGACACTCTCTTGCGCTTTGCTGTTAATTAGAGCTTTTGCTCTCCAATATGCTAGGGATAAACCCTGTGTTACATTGGGTGCAGTCTGGTTTTGTAAGTTAAAAAACATTATTTTAAAGTGAATTCAGCACAATTGATCATACCTACACTTCCTAACATACATGCACAGGCACTCTCCATACACGCTTAATATACTGTACCATATAACATACACACAGAGCACACACAGTAAACAAATAAGAAATAAGAAATGAGAAAAAAGTTACTGTGGTGGATTTGATTCAATGATCCATAAGGTTATTTCCCTAAACTTATGGATAGTATATAGGTACGTAAGTTATAAGGAACAACACAAATATATAATGAAAATCAACAAATGATATTCAAAATCTCAGTGTGATTTACCTAGACTTTGTGACATGCATAAAATAAACATGCATTTATAATTTTTTTGAGATATGTATTCTGATATCTTTATAAAACACTTAGGTACGTATGTCAGGATAGGATAGTATGGAGGTCAGTCTTTTTTCCTACCCAGAATATGAAAACAGCATGATGGTATGAATATATGTTTGGAGATCAAGTAGGTATCAAACTATTGAGTGAGATATTGTGTAGTGTATACTGCCATACAATTTGTATGAAACGATATCGTCACTAAATTCAATTTTTATAAAAATTGTTACAAAAGTTTAAGATATACTACTACAATGTTCATATTTTTTATAGAAAATCAAATTTTCTAGTTGGGTTGTGTCGGCTTTTTTCGATATTTTATAAACTTTGGAAATATAGGCAGTTAAACACATAAATTTATCATAAACAAATAATGTTTGAGAAACTCTGGAAATTTAAAAAAAATCTAGATTTTTTATTTTTCTATATTTATACCAATTTTCAGCATTTCAGCTTATTTGGTTTTTGAGATATAGGGAAAAATAAAGAAAGAATTCAAAAGTGGATAACCCCTGACTGTAACGAATTATAACCATCTACATAACTATCTATATTTTCTGAAATTTTGGGCTCTGTAAATTGAGCGAATATAAAGTCACAAGGGACACACACACACACACACACAGAGACAGACACACAGACACTTTAAATTTAATGTTCTACTCCGAATTCTGAGTAAATCCATATATGAAACATATAAGCTGCGAAGCCTTTAAGTTGGTGTTTTTTTACTTAAGTTGAAAAACCGTGAAAAAAAAACCCTGCATATAAATCTCGCGTATCTTGGCTTGATACTTTGTTGATATGTTAAGAGAAATCAATTCTCTTGAACATATCGACAGTTGGAAAATAGAACCGAGGTATCGTATTTTTGGGTACCTACTTATAGAATATTCCTTACATTTTTGTTAAGTTGTCCCTATGTCATGTTTCAAAAAAAATATATAAATATTTTTCCTGGTCCCTTCCACACAATAATATATAATCCAAAAATCTCAATAATAGCTTGGGATCGATCAATGACACCATTAACTTTGTCAGCCGAGACAAAATTGATCGGGTGTGTGGTGAAAGATCCTTTTTCATTAAATTTTCTCATCCATCACTGATGAAAACAAATTGTTAATAGAATTATATTATTTTGTAGAATTAAAACACAAACAGCATCGACTTGTGATGTGTAAAAGTTTAAGAAATATTATTTATTAAATCTCAATAGGGACAAGAATGAACGTACATTTTAACCCCATTTTTTTTGTATATCATTATATTTTTTCCAGTGCTATGTAACTATGTAGATAACAATCAGGGGGGGGGGCAAGTCCCGTCAAACGGTGGAATCAAAACCCTCATGAAAACCCGTATTTTGGATATAATTATCTTATAAAGTTCTAAATGTTAAGATATGATAGTACTCAAAAAGATAATTATATCCATGATATGGGTTATCATAATGGTTTTGATTATGCCGTATGACGGGACTTGCCCTCCAGCTACAAATAAATAAAACACACGTCTTCCTTCGTTGAACATATTGGCTATTGTTTTCTTAAAAAAAGATGTTTATCGGTCTATTTCAATGATGCTCGCAGATAATAAAATGCTTCTATAGACAAATTTCAAAACTAAAAAAAAATATAACTTATACATATATACACACAATTCATTTTAATTCATTCAATTCATGCCACAACCTTCCATCTATCTTTTTCTTCTTCTTCTTCTTCTGAATTTTGTGAGCCTACTTATATAATATAGGTATATATTTATTTAATTGTAATTGTTTACACAGTGCAGTATGTTTGTTTTACTTGTAATTAAAGTAGAATAATATTATTGATTTAACCATTTCAGTTCTGAAAAAAATATTTACTAAATAACTTCGAATAATAAGTGCGTAATATGTAGGTATAATAAACTAATATAATTTTTCGATATAATATTTTCTCTGACCCTCACATGATTTTCCACAGCAGCAATATGTTAGTATATTATATTATTTCTAGAACGAAATATCCGTCGAGAGATCCCAATATTTTTGTTTATTTATTGCCCAATATTTTCATCTTGTTTTGTCAACACAAAAATATCTCCCTCCATATCATCTGATAACGAAGATACTAAGTATGTATGTCATCTAGTTGGTTACATTATAACTGTAAATATTATTGTATGAAAGATAATAACTAACTATTCACACCATATCACTCCGAAAGAGTATTTCAAAGTAGTAGACAAATTGAAATTATCATTGTTATATTTTTTATTTATTTGTGCCAAAATCAACCTAAGAAATTTCACAAATCGAAGCTTCTTGCATTTTAGAAAATGTAATAGCTTTCTTAAAATATAATTAATGCAAAGGTTAGTAAAAGAAAGGCATGTTTTAATTGTTTAAAGTTTTTATTAAAACGGTTTATAAATTTCTGCATTTTTTACCTTTACCTTTGTGAGTCGATAAATTATAATTATACCTCTCAACAATTGAATTCAGAACTAAAACATGTAGTATATTGATTTCATGACCTATAAAATCACATAATGCTATCATTATTTATTTTTATTAAAAAAAAATGAATATGTCCTTGTTAAACAAGTACATATACATTTTCCTATGTTCCCTAAAATAAGCAAATAAATGCTTGCGCTTAGGTGAACGAAATCGGTCGAGGCAGGATTCGAACATATTATTAGATAATATACATGCATAATAGACAATAACATTAAACTAGCTCACCTTAGCGCAGGCTGTGCCTAGTGAGGGGGCTAGTAATAAAAGATTAAAAAAAAAGATTAAACTAAGTAAGCACAAGTGAAATAATAAAATGTTGTTTATTAGAAATGAAACAACTTATATTTACTTTTTATGTACATGCTTATATTATGTACAATTATTTTGTATCTTATATCTATATGTTTTGGATAGAAATAAATGAATACGAAAAACGAATTCAGATCCTGTTCAGTGTAAAAAATATAAGTGACATAGTAGTTAGTCATTTGAATATTATGCTTTAAAGT
This sequence comes from Molanna angustata, assembly GCA_963576475.1. Taxonomy (NCBI): domain Eukaryota; kingdom Metazoa; phylum Arthropoda; class Insecta; order Trichoptera; family Molannidae; genus Molanna; species Molanna angustata. The sequence goes on along the minus strand of OY754964.1, from coordinate 23,583,602 downwards.
TTTTTTTAGTTCTTCTTTCTCTGGTCTTTGAAGAAACAGTTTTTTTAGAAGAAATTTTCATTCAGCAAGAAACTCACCACTTGCACGGTGTGCGAGGAAATATTCCTACTATCGATTCGTTCATGAGAATTAAATTCTCTGAATGAATCGACAGTATTAAGCCAAGATGCGTGTACAAAGGAACATTTTGTATGGCGTAGTGGACTTATGCATGCTAAAAACACCAACTTAGAGGCTTCGCAGCATATATGTTCCCATACATTGATTAACTCAGAATTCGGAATAGAACATTTTATGTTAGTTTTGTGTGTCTGTGTGTGCGTGTCTGACTGTGTGTGTGTGTCTGTCCGTCCCCCCTTATAAATTTTGATCCGCTGGATTCACAAAACCTTAAATTTCAGAATATATAAATATTTATAGGCCTACAAAACTTTTATACACAGAATTGTGAATTTTTGTTTCAGTCAATCAATTTTTGGATTATTTTTCCATATATCTCAAAAACCATAAAAGCTACAACGCTGAAAATTGGTAAAAACATAGACAAATACAAAATCTCAATTTTTTTTTTCTAAAAAATTACAGGGTTTTTTAAACATTTTTTATTAAGAAAAATATTTTGTTTATGATAAATTTATGAGTATGAGTGCCTATATTTCCATTTTTTTTTAAATATCGAAAAAAGGCGAAACACCCCAACTAGATAATTTAATTTTCTATAAAAAATATCAATATTGTAGAAGTACTTCTCAATTTTTTTTAACAATTTTTATAAAAATTGAATTTAGTGACGACATTGCTTCAATATTGTAGAAGTACATCTCATTTTTTTTTTTAACAATTTTTATAAAAATTGAATTTAGTGACGACATTTCTTCAAACAATAGGAAAAGAGAACTGACCTCCATACTGTCCTATCTTGACATACATACCAACATGTGTTAAAATTTTCAATAATTTGGATTTACCTATGGGTTTATAGTTTGATTCTTATTCTTCAACTATACATACTATCGCTATCGACAGTTGGATCTCATGTGTTACATGCAACTAGTTACAATACTGTTCCATAAATTTGTTTAATATTGAAACAAAACATCATTAAACCTTAAAACTATCAAAATAAATACGAGTTCGAATGGTTTTTTAGAATTATATTTTTAAACATTACTTTTAAGGATGAAAATGTTTTTTTTTTATTTTTAGAATAATCAAATCTTATTAAAGAATATTTGATCGTATCTCTTTTGTATTTTATTTTACAAAATTGAAGTCACAAATCATGTTTTCTAAAAACAAGATGAAAGAAATAAAAATTTTCGCTGGAAAATACAAGGTTACTATAATTCTGTAATCAACATTTCTCAAAGGGAAAAAATCATTGTAGTGAAAACAACAATGGTCTGATTTAGTAAAATACAGGAATACAAATGAAAAAAAAAATAAATCTGGGTTTTCCACTTCCATACACACGTAAGAATACGTCGCAGGCTCATCTCCGAGCCTTGATGAAGGAAAGGCCAAATAATGAAGGAAAAAAGTAACGATCAGATGAATGGCGTCATAGCCACCGCGGCTGAAAGGTCTGGAAAATGGGGTAGATGAGGGGAAGTGTCGCGTCTATTGTCCACCAACTTGTGATGACTTTAATCTCATAATGAGGGCGGGAAACCTGCCATCCCTATCAACCTCCACTCTCCTCCACACCACCACACTCCCTCGTCAATTTCATTATATTTTTCTTGGAGGGAGTCAAAGTGTTAGTTTTATCTTGTTAATTACAATTTCGGTCGGTGGCCGCCTTATCAGAAAGAGATGAAAAGAACAAAAACAGTTTATTATTTGGCTCGTTGAACTTGTTAAATGTTATCTGGATACAATACTATAAGACCTACCCTTGGGCGGTGGGTAACAAAAGTTCTCTATTTGTAAGTATTATTTACTATTCGACGTATTTTGTGTGATCCGTGCTATTCCCCATTAATTATATTGTGTTATTCTGATACATATTTTTCTATATAACGATTTCGTTTGAGTAATAAATTAACTTAGTAGATACTTCACACAATTTTGAATACTAACATGCGTTTTATATTCGATTGGTTTGCTGTCTGAGATTTGAATTTCAATTATATCATAATCAAATATATTTGCATTTATATTTATGTAAATGTCAATTTGAACTGAACCATTATTTATTGTATTTTATTTATTCAATATTGCTTCAAGGGCAACTAGCAGGTTCAATGTCAAATATTAATTCACCACGCACCCAATAACAAGTTGCCACATTGTGGAGACGATATTAATCGTCTCACGAATGCAGACTGATAATGTAATTAAAAACTGTGTCTCCACTGGAAATCGTACCTGAGTCCTTTGTATCAGCAGTCAACAGTTTTACCAACTACGAATAATATATTATGCCGACAATATATTATGCTGAAATCAGTTTAATTAAAATAATTTGGTTTAAAGTACAAAAGCAATGACTGCTCCCAATGTAACATAGGGACTTTCCCTAGATATAGGAATCCAAAAATATTAACTGACAGCAAAAGGTAAGAGCGAGTCGATGGTATGGATGTTTACTGTGTATGTGTACTATTACATACGATGGTATGGATGTTTACTGTGTATGTGTACTATTACTTACTTTGTCTGTTTCATTTTATTACCTGTATTATCGTTGTCAAACCTCTTATTATAACTAGTTGCATGTAACACATGAGATCCAACTATCGATGGCGATAGTATGTATTATTGAAGAATACGTACCAAACTATAAACACAAACACAAATTAATAAATACTTTCAGATAATTTGTTTTCTATATAAAACATGTAGGTCTGTATACAAAGTAGTCAAAATCTATTTACAATTACATAATAATGTACACCCTACCATATGCCTATGGACTAGTAGAGTGGATACATCCATGTGACTCCAATGACTTTTATTAGCATTTTATTGGTTTTTATGAATGTATTATTTTAATGATTCTTACTCGTAACCAATGTTCTTATAATTGAATGGATTATAATAATAAAACAAGGAAGGTCAGGATAGGATAATATGGAGGTCAGTATTTTCCTCCTTAGAATATGTGAACAGTATGTTGTATGCTTGTAGATAAAGTAGGTGTCAAACTATTGAGTGAGATGTTGTGTAGTGTTTACTGAATTACAAATTGTATGAAACGATGTCGTCACTAAATTAAATTTTTATATTTTTTTTTTTAAAAATATTTAGATGTACCTACTACTGTAATGTTTGATTTTTTTATAGAAAATCTAGTTGGGGTGTTTCGGCTTTTTTCGATATTTAAAAAAATGAAATATATGCAGTAAAACACAAAATATGTTTTTCTTAATAAAAATGTTGAGAAACTCTCGAAATTAAAAAAAACATTTGAGATTTTTATTTGTCTATACTTAAACTAATTTTCAGCTATATAAATTTATGGTTTGAAACAAAACCCCTAACTGAAAAAAAAATTCGAAATTCTGAGTATAAAAGTTTTGTAGGTAACTATCTATGTACCTATATATTCTGAAATTTTAGGCTCTGTGCATTGAGCTTATCAAAAGTTATAAGAGACGGACGGACACATAGACACACTAAATGTTCTTGTACTTGGAATTCTGAGTAAATCCATGTCTAGAACATATATGCTGCGATGCCTCTAAGTTGGTGTTTTTTGACTTCAAAGTTGGAAAAACCGTGAAAATATAGACCCTGCTAACAAATTTGCGTATCTTGGCTTGATACTTTGTTGATATGTTAAGAGAAATAAATTTTCTAGAACAAATCGACAGTTGGAATATCATGTTTATTTTAAATATAAATGAACAACTTGCAAACCAATAAGTAAACAAATATATACAATTTTACAGAAAAAGTGGTAGGTATGTAAATTTAACATTTCGTTTAGGGTGTATATTTGTTATTTACTATTAGTTTCGTAAAATATAATAAATCGTGGTTAAAACAAAGTTTCGCTGTGTGAATTTCTCACCAAAAAGTATTGACGCATCTGATTTGGGAGATGCGTCTTAGACTATGTATATTCATTCACATGAATTTATTATTGACTGAAATAAACAAAACTTTATTACACCTTCGAAAAACGATTGATTTTTACTGTGTGGTATAATTTTTATTTTAAAATAAATAACACATCTTTGTTATTCAATTGAATAAAATCCTTCCACATGTTTCGGGAACATCCCTTCTTCAGGAAGATACAAATTATACTTTGTATCCTCCTGAAGATGGAAACTTTTTTCCTGTAACACGTAAAAAGATTTAAAAAAAATTGTGGTTTATGTATACAAAGTTGTGTTTTATTGAATTCACTTGATTGATACTTTATTTTTTCGAAACATAACAAATTAAGGTTCGAATTCACGAGCCATATCATAATATCTTATATCAAACAGCCGGACTAATATCAATATTGGTATATTCTATTATTAATATACATAATTATGATACGCTTATATCTCGGTGGATGTACCAAATACCCAAAAGTTTCATTTGAAGGTATTCAATGCTGCTTCATTTTCATCTTATGGAATCCCATTAGAACGAGCATAATCTTACATTCACTATTCAAAGATTGGTACCTTCCAATATGTGTAACAAATTAAATTTGTGGCTGAAAACTAACATTCGCAAACTCTTGGAACATACCGGTACATGATTAAGCATTATAAAGGCTTTGTTTCATTTTGATTAAATTTTCACTACTTGATTAGGTATTTGGTATAAATTTAATGATGGTTTCGATTCCACGTAATCTAATGTAATTCCCTTGAAGTAATATCCAATAAAATACCTTGGGTGTATTCCTTACGTTCATTTAAACACATTTATACCTGTATTAAAAATATCGCACGTGGAATATTATCTGAAACGTTACAGCACATAAAAATGGAAGAGAAACTATTTACTAATATTTGTTCTGAGAAAATATTATTCTAATTTGTCTATTTTATTTATTAATTTTAACACATCCTTCTACCTACATCTTATAAGTGAGGTCTTATCACTACAACTTGTGCGTTTTACTTATATGTCTATGCTTGAATTTTTACTAAATTATTTTCAAATAATCCGCCATAAAAAGATGTACGGAATAAAATCACTACAAATACTATTATTTTCTTAACTACTTAAGCTGTTTTTTTTGTTTTTTTCAACTCAGACAACTGAATAACATTCGTCGAAATTTACCCAAAAATGAGACTAAAACACTTGTAAATTCATTCATTGTGTCTCGGCTTGATTACTGCAACGGCATTTATGGTGGATTGCCGAAGTATCAGCTCGATAGACTACAGATGGTATTTAACACAGCGGCAAGACTTATTTTCGGAGCAGATGAAACGATGTCACATAACTCCACTACTAAACGAATTACACTGGTTGAAGTGTCCAGAGCGAATTGATTACAAAATTTGTTTGACAGTATATAATGCTTTGAACAACCTGGCACCAAAATATATACAAGAGCTGTGTCAGAGAAGAGATCTCTCTGGGAGGCATCTCACACTCAGGTCGTCTGGATCACAGATTCCTTAAAGGAGTTGGACAGAGTCAACAAAGCGGCTAACTATGACCGATGCTTTAGAGTGAGTGGTCCTATTAAGTGGAATTCACTGCCTCTAGATGTCCGCAGTGCTCAAAGCAAGAGCACATTCACTAAAGGATTAAAAACAGCTTTGTTTCAGAGAACACAAAATTAAACGATAAGCGCCCTTGGTATGATCTCGAATCATTAAAAGGCGCTAAACAAATAAATTATTATTATTATTATTACTAAGCTACAAATGAACATAATAAGGCTTTTCACCCAAAAAGGATGTTGCAGCCGTTACTAATCAGAAACAATAGATAACACCGATTTAGTCACAAAAAATCAAATAATAGTCATATTATTAATAAAGATAATTAAAAAAACATATTTTGAATCTCAAAAAGTTTTCATTCTTGCTTGGAAGAATGGATGAAGGGCATCATATTTTGTATCAAAACGTTTATTGTGTCCTTTAATTTACCCACTAAGCCATACAACTTTTAATTACAACGAAGAAAGTGGGATTAGACTTTCAACAATATCAAATAGATTTTTTTTGTTGACAAACTTTTAAATAATGCGCCAACTTTATTTGTTTAAACCTGAAAGGCCAAAGTTGGAACAAGGCTGTTTATTGTTTAATTAACTCGAAACAAAACGAAAATAGGCATACTATTTAAGAAACCAGCAATTTTATGACAATTCATTTGAATAATTCTGGTAATAATTTGTAATTAGGTGCGTAAATCAATATTTGAAATAGTAGATACTTATTAGTTTCCCAAAAGCTAATCAAAATGTTTTTTTTTTGGTTTCTTAAACCCACTTTTCCAGATGTAATCAGAGTTGACATACATTTCCATTAACAATTTATATGAATGGATACCAATGTATTTAGTGAAAACTTAACGTTAAAGTTTTGTACATTTAAATCTGTCTACATTTTAGAGTACCTATGTAGGTACTCGAAAGTATAATTTGGCCTTTGTGCCTTTTCATTTCCTCCAGCTGAAAAATAGATGAGAACGCTGATGTTCCCGTCCAACAAAATTTCACGTGAGTCTAGTTGAAATATTTTTTCTTTGAATATCCAAAGCTTTCACATTGACTAGCAATGACGTAGAGCTTCTAATGTTATATTAAAAATATAATTACCTTGGACGGATAACTTACCTTGCGCACATTTTCCTCAGAGAAAAATATTTTTATCTGTTTTTTTTTAATTTCTCGTTTAAAAACACCTTCAACATCAAACTTTTGTAGTACATCCTATATTTATTTTTTCTTGCAGGTAGAGTAAAAATAAATTTCTTCTTAATCATGTATATTCAAAAACAGTCATAAAATATGTAGGTGGATCGCTTTTCTAGACTAGATATGAATATAATGAATCCATTTAAAAAAATAACCTCGAGGTATTTCACTTAATTATGTAGGTAATATATTTATAAGTATTTTCGGAAACCAATTTTTACTTCTTACTCTAAATTACTTTGTCTCTATGCAGACGCAAACTGTTAATTTCCGAGTATTTTATTTACCTACGTACTTCGTAATGAAATTGAAAGTATGGTGGGTTTCTTTTGTCTAGTGAGGCTAAAATAATGGTCTTATGCAATAGCTATATTTAATATATTGTATCATTTTATTATTAGGAAAAATAATAAAATTAAATGAAATAGTCACCATGTTTTTCATGAAAAAATATTTTATTCGTGTAAATACGTACCTACCTCTGACATTGACATTATTTTTATTTATTTATTTATTTAACTTTTTGTACATAATATAAACAATTAAAATGCACACTGGCGGGCTTAATGCCATTAGGCAATTTCTTCCAACCAACCAGAAATTAACAAATATCTGCTCATGAAAAAAAATGTTTTTTGACATTGGATAAAAATATTTAGTATACAACTTACATACGAAATTCTCGATAGATGATGTTAGTAGTCCATTAGATCGATGTATTTGTTCTTATGGAAAACGAAAAATTTTCGTTGAAAATGTTTTCTTTTTATATATGCACTAGTAAAACCCGGCAGACGTTGTCCTGCCTGTTTAATTATTTACCTCCAAATATATAAAAATGGTTGTTCGGTATGTTTCCTTTTTATCACTTAACATTCTTATCCAGCAATCCCTTCCGTCCCTATTTATTCATTCATTTAAATTTTATTTAATTATTCAAAAATTATAGGTACTTGAACCTTTAGCATTATTCCAGTTTTATATAATATACCATTTTATGTATGGGTATATAGGATTTTTGCTGAACAAACCCACCAAGTATCAATTCAATACCAACTTTATTCTTCAATTTTCTTTGTGAGATATCGAATAAATAAATAAATTATTACCTTCTCCTCAATGAGTTGAACAATTTCCCAAAGTTTCATCGCAATCGGATGGTTGGTTTGGGAGTTTATCAGACACATACAAATACAAAGATACATAGATACGCAAAAAAATACGGTTGAGTGAAAATCAAGTATTTATCGTATTTTATAAGTATTTTTCGTTTAAAACATTCTCGATTTTGATTGATACTCGACCAAAAAAATTTCCGCAAAAATACATATTACGCGTAAAAATATTATGGAGGAGATTTAGATTTAAGGTTCTATAGTTTGGTTGGTACGTATTTTTCAAGTATACATGTCATACTATCGTCATCGACAGCAAAGTATAGTTGAAGATCTCATGTGTTATATGCAAATAGTTCTTTATATTATTAAATTTTTTTTTTATTTATTTATTTATTTGTATCTACGGCCAGAAGCCTTTTACAAATACACAAAAAATAAAGCAGTTATACAATAGGTATATAACAAAAATATTAATAATAAAAATAAAAAAAAAACAATAAATGTATGCAGAACAAAAAATAAAAGTTGACAACAAAAAGGCGATAAAAAAGAAATTGAAAAACATCGATTATATATAGTGAATTAAAAAAATGATGAAAAATTGTCAATGTAAATAAAGAACGAAACATTATATATTATGCATGACGGCGGCAACGGTTGCATTTTTATTGATTCAATGTCGTTTGATTAGTGACAATTTTATCTCAATTAGACTAATGCAAATACAATTAACATCCAGAGGTCACAGGGCAAAAATAATTGCAACATCAAAGCTTCGATACAAATCCCGTCATAAAAAGAAATCCCTTTACCTGATTTTAAACCAATTGTTTAACATAATGACATTCAACAAAACAGTCTATTGTTGTAGACTGTTAACTGTTAACTCAATAAATGCAGACATTGTTAACTTGTTTACACAAATCTAGTAGTTTAATTATTTTGTCAGACGAGAAAATAAAGAGAAAAATGTAATAGGTAGGTTTGTCGTTGTTTGATCTTGATTTATATTGAATTTCTTATTGACATGTTTCACTATATTTTCAACAATTTCATATTGATTCAAGCTCTGAAAACGTATCATATCGTGATATCTATTTTACTTTCGTTACATTTCATCAAGTTTTACTCTTATTTCTGTTTTTATCTTAAATAGATTTGGTTCTTTTGTTCATATTTATGTCAAAAATGATATACAATATTAAACGATGAGACATGTCACCCTAAGTTCAACATCAAACACCAGGAAGGCAAGTCTGGTCAAGAAGCGAAATCAAAACCACTAATGTATACCCATATCACGGATATAATTATTATATGGAGTTCTATAACATCTTAATATGATAATTATATCCATGATATGGGTAAACATTGGTGGTTTTGATTTCGCCTCTTGACCAGACTTGCCCCCCCTGATGGATTGATCATTTGTATTTAATTATATATTTATTTATTTTACGTTCAACCAATCTGTTCATTGCCATAACGAAATATTTTTCCATTGACGAACACAACACTATGACGCAAATAATATTTCAATTTATCTATAATAAATATTCGATTAGTATATCATGTACCTACCAATGTCTTGGTACATAATATACTATACAAATATTTACTATCTTCTTCTTCTTCTCCGTGCCAAATCAGGTCCCTCCGACGACATTAGCAATCACTACTGAGAAGACATCTCTATCCGCCTTCCGTCCGGGACAATTCGCCGACGTCTCTGATGCCGGTCCACTCATGAATGTTGCGGAGCCATGATTTCTGACGTCTTCCTATTCTGAGGCGTCACTCTATTTTGCATTTCAAATTCATTTGGAGTAGCCTGAACTTTTTGCCTCGCAGAACGTGACCGAAAAATGATATCTTTCGTCGCTCAATTGTGTCAACCAGCTCGCTCGAGACTTTTGATCTCCTGAGTATCTCCACATTTGATATTTTATCGACCCAGAAAATTTTCAGCAAGCGGCGATGCAGCCACATTTCAAAGGCCTCCAGACGGTTAAGCATATTGACCATCATGGTCCAGGTTTCAACTCCATATAGATGGACCATAATATGTAGCACTTTACCAGGCGCTGCCTTATTTTAATATTTACATAAGCTATCGTCGCAAACGAGCGATCTGTCTCCGAGCGGCACCTAAGTTCTTTGTCAGGATCTAAGTCATAAGTGAGAAGTCTTCCAAGATATTTAAAAGTTTTGAATCTTTCTCTGGCTAGTCCTTCAAGTTGCATAGTCAAGTTATCGTGAGACAGTCGGCTGAATATCATAAAATGGTCTGTGATATATTCATGCTCAGAATTAACTCTTCACCAGTAATATTAAATATCTCCAAAAGATTTTTAACGCCATTGAAACTATCAGCTAGCACTAAAGTATCGCCTGCGTATCTTAAAGTATTAATAGTACTCCGTTCACTTTTGCTCCTGCTTCTGTGTTATATGTAGCCTGTTTAAACAGATCTGCTTATTATAGATCAATAAAAATGTACATTATACCTATGATAGGATAGGATAGAGAAAGAATATGGTCTAATGAAGATAATAAAGACAAATGAAAAATTATTTTTTGTAGAAGTAGGTACCTAAGCCGTGAATAAATTGGCTTGATCACATAAAAAAAGACATATTGACGGATGACAAATCAATAAATTCATGATAATCATTAAAAAATCTCTAATTACCCACATACGTTATGATGATTCAAATCACATAAGTACCAGTTATATTTAATGTTTTCTTTTATATTCTCTATAACTTTCGTTGCAAGTATATTTTTGAATATTTTGTATTAAATACATTTTATAAATTTAAAATTATATAATTAAGAATAGGTATAGAAAAAAAGTTTCATTTTATACCAAGGAATACAAATCATCAGTACATACATATATAAACAAATATTCGAGTATGCATTTTTTTTTTTTGAAAACAAAAAAACATAATGTAATCTTTATAATATCACTTGACGCAGTCCTCGAAATCATTAAATAAAGTTTCTTGGTATCACCTGCTAATTATGAATTTATTAATTAGCTCTAATTAGCATCATTTAAATTTACTATATGAAATACATTAACTTCAGTAGGTATGTTTTGTGTACACCTATTTATCTATGTGTATGTATGGTTTTTTTATTATTTCCAAATAAAAACGACTTACATAAGCCATTATTACATAAAATTATTTAAACAAAATACAATACAACTAAAATACATATCAATAGTAGGTACTAGGATATATTGCCTCAATAGGCAAAAGCCTGTTCCGAGGCGTTTTTATATGTATATGTTGTTTTCTTTAGATTTTTGTGTGTTTTTTCATTGTTATTTTTTTTGACTAGGCACTTTATTTTACATTATTTTTTTACATATATAATGTTATTGTAAAAATAATCTTTGTTTATAATATAATTGGTAGGTTTACCCACATACAGGATGTGCATTATGGGATTATAGTGTGCACGGTTGCTTTGTTACGTGTATTAACCTTGTAGGTAGCAAATCTTTAATGATAAATATTTCAAAAAATAAATTTCACCCACACAGTTTAATGCTTAGTAGTAAGAGATTACTACTTAGCATTACAAATTTACAAAGTAAAAAGGCTCTTTTTGCTCATACTTATTTAACACATTTTTTATCAATGAAATCATAAAATACGTCGGTATATTTATGTATTTTTCACTGTAAGAATGATAATAATCATCTATGTCCATTGAATAAAAAGAATCTTAAAAAAATACAAATTTGTGTCTTGAAAGCGTAAACTGATATTTTTTTCCGAATAAAAGATACTTCTATATTTAATTCAATGTTATTATCCAGAAACAGAAAACTCTTGATTAATACGGAACTGAAATACGTAGGAGAAATCGTAAAATCAGGCATTAACACGAAAAAATATGATTTCTATCGCTTTCTGGAAAGATAACGTGACCTTATCGGAAATAGGATAAAAAACAAATTTGATAAAGATAATTTGCTTTGAAACAGGTCGTTTCCAATTAAAAGTTTATGGTTAAAGGAAATTATTTGTATTAAATAAAATACATTAAAATAAGAAAAATAAAATTGTAGCTATCATAAGTTATTAGGTATGTAGAAACATATGTTGTCATTGTTATAATATAATCTATATTTTATATACATAAGTCTATTTGTCTCTTTTCACGTTTATAAAACAATTGTATAATTGGTGGGTTCTGTGTGTTGACTAGAGAGCGAGATACAAACACAGGTAAATAAACATTCAAAAACAAGTTTACACTCGCCTAAATGTACAAACAACGTTATTGCTGGTAGGTATAATGTGTGGACACAAATTTACTTTTTATAGGACCAAAGTTTATATAAATTGATGGTAAGGTCGGATTAACTCTTGGGTTTAGGGACTCACTTAATATAGAGGCCCCTTGGTTACGGAAAGTGGACCCCAATCTTTCACTTCTACTGTAACAATAACTTTACTAACACATAGGTATTTCACAAAAAAAGTGAGTCGGCTTCAGTAATTCTGTTTAGTTGTAAACAGTACATAAATTATAAACCTAATCTTGAACGGGAATTCAAATCTGAGGTTCCATTTAAATCTCAAAAACGGCATTTTTGAAATATTTTGAAAAAAAATAAATACCTACATAATATGTAACTGTTTCTATTTATTGTTGGTAGCCTTGGTAGCAAATCATTCCTAAAATTTAGGAGAAACGAGTGGGTTGTGGCCAACACTAAACTCTCCACTACATAGTACTTACCTATGTTTATATTTTTTTCTTGAAAGGTCTAAATTTTTAAGAAGAACATTCCCATTAGATTCCTTAACAGATATTAGTTTCCCTGAAGACTAAAGTTTTCATAATACACCACACAAACCAAAACTAATTATGAGAAGTAATTGATGAGAAGTTGATGTACAGCCTCTAGTTTGGGCTGCCCTTTGTACAGCCCAAACTAAAAGGCCGATGAACTTCATATTGATACCATATGTGTGAAGTTCATTGACTTGAGCTGATTTGTTTTCCACAGAAAACGGTTCATATTTTTTCTATGATTTCTTCTGTTTAAATTTTAAAAACGCTCTGGAAAATCTAGTTTTTCTTTTTATTTTTTTATTTTTGATATAATAGAAATACACTCTTCAAAAGTGCAGTTTCAGGGATTGTCAACATTTAAAGAATAAAAATATAAAGTGTGATATTTCATATTTATATGAAAAATGTACCTATTATATGTCTAACACTAATAAAATAGCATCTGCTGACTTCATATTGATATAAATAATAATAATAAACACTTCCTTGCACCTTGCGCAAGTGGCGAGTTTATTGCCATATGGCAATTTCTTCCAAATAACCAGTGTTATCAGCCCAGAGAAGCAATATTAGCGAGAGAAATAAATTTAAATAAATTTCTCCTCTGCTGGGAATCGAACCCAGGACGCCCGCACAGAAACCGAACGGCTTACCAACATTGCCACGGCGCGCCGGCTTCATATTTATTTTAGGTAAAAAAAAAACACCTTGGTACAAAAGTAGTTGTATTGAATATCGATGACTCAACACAATGCATGTTTTAATTTGCAAAACTTTACGGTTCTATGCAACAAGATTTGAAAATGATAAATTATCTTTTGAAGAATTTTTCAAATTTTCTCCCGCGAAGGCGTTGAAAAAGAGAATAAATTAATCGCTATAATGAGCCCATTACCAGAAGAGGTAGGTACCTAGGTGTATACCGACCTAGTTGAAAAGTTGATACAGCCCTATTAGGTTAATGGTGTGCCACCGCCGTAGGAATCCATCGCCCAATAATCATTAATTTGTACCTTGACACTTTGCGGGAGGCGCATCCATCAACCATACTCCAACGCACTGTACATTTGTTTATCATTACTCCGAGCAACCATCACGTACCCGTCGTAAAAGTGTTTACTTGAAAGCACTTGAAATAATTTCACATTAGGCACGCTAGTCAGGGAACCCCGGAGAAATATGGCAAGGATCAACCAATTACGGTAGCGAGGTAAAACCCGGTATGCGACATAAACGAAAATCGACCGAATTTAACACAGCGTTAGCACCTATACGAACATATCGAAGCAAACGTTATTTTGAATTTCTGGGTCTCTCATATTTGGGATTTTTTTTTTGTTTCTCGTGAGTCGAGGCACGTGTTATTAAAAAAAACCCAACGGTTTCATAGTATTGGCTGTGACTCAAGAATAATATGAAACGAGTGGATTGTGTCCCATAATATACTCTACAAATTTGATAATAATCGGCGAAATGGTACATAGAAACAAAATATGTAGGTATTGGGCGTGAAATTGAAAATTTAAATAAGAAAATTAAATATCTGAATAGGTGCCATAGAATGACGTTCATACTTCAGAAGATCATACAGTCGATTTCCAGCAGAGGAGAAATTTATTTAAATTTATTTCTCACGATAATATTGCTTCTCTGGGCTGGTAACGCTGGTTAGTTGGAAGAAATTGCCATACGGTAATAAACTCGCCACTTTTTCATGGTGCAAGGAAGTGTTCATTTTTATTATTATTAAACTATACGGAACTATATTTCTTCTATAGCGGCCGAAAAAAGAAAGACTGGTTGATAAGTTGACTGTGCACTGATTATTAATGGACATATTGGACAAATCAGGTAGCCAAGAAGCATTTAGAAACGATTTCATGCATATAAACTTCTTCTTCCTAGCCTTCCCTCTACTGCTGGATGTAGGCCTCTTCCATCTGACTTCATTTATCTCTATCCTGTGCTGCTTCAATCCATTTCTTTCTGGCGACACAACAATATCGTCGGCCCATCTCTTCTGTAGCCGACCGACACCCCTTTTGTTTTCCCATGGTCTCCACTTTAAGACTTTGGGAGTCCATCTTGAATTTGGCTACCTGGCCACGTGTCCTGCCCATTGCCATTTCAATTTTTCGATCCGATCCATCATATCGGCGACTTTTGTTCTGCGTCTGATTTCAGTATTTGTAATTCTATCACTCAGACTTATGCCCAACATTAGCCTCTCCATGGATCGTTGCGCGCATTTCAATTTCTGGACAGTATTTATGGCCAGGGGCATTGTTTCCAAACCATATGTCATCACAGGCAAGATGCATGCTTCGTAGGTTTTCCTTTTTAGATGCAATTTCTTTTTAAATTTTCCTTTTTAAATGCCATAAATTTCCTTTTCATGCATATAGACTACAGATATTAAAATAATAAATTTTTGAACGATTTTTCTTTCGTTACTATCAATTATCTCCTTTGTTCAATTTGTTTATTATTGCATTGTTTTTTACTTCATCTTGTACCGAATTTTCACGAGACTTCACGGTTTTTGTGTTGATTCAAAAATTATTACGTTGTTGCAATAAATCTGCTTTGTGCACTCAAAATTTTATAAAATTATTAAAAGTTTAAAAAAATAAAAGGTAAATAGAAAAAAATTCACGTAAATAGTAACTAAATTATAGTGACTACTAAAATTTGGTGACTTGACACCAACTTTTGCGCACACATCCAAACCATACAGATATAAATAGCTATACTTTACATATCTACTTATCACAACAGTTAAGATAAAATATCGCTAGCCAAACAGTTAAGCTATCCCTTTTTTCAGTGTTCACTAACATTGATTTTTTTACATAAAATGTTTAATGCTATCATTGCCCCAAAAACTGTCAATTTTATTATGTATTTTACGACGTTTCAAAAACAAGCCTTTGTCAGGTTCAGTAATACGACAAAAAGAGGGCACTACTATATAATATATACTCACCGTGTTTTATATATGCTGTATAATGTTAGGCAATTTTCCGAACAGTAACTTCACTTGATAAGGTGAAACTTGAATCTCAGTTGTGTACCTATACATAATATTATTGTCTTCAAATTTTTTATGAAATATGTAACAAACATTTGAATATTTTATGAATATATGCAGGTGTGAAAATTTTCCGAGAAAATACGATCGCTCAATGTCTTTGGTGTTTTATATTATTTCTTTGTAGATGTTAAATAATGTCTCAATTAGACAAATATTAAAAAACATTAAATTTGTCTTGTTAATTTTGTCGACGGATAATTCGTGGTGAAACTCCATTATACTAGGTATAAATGAAAACACTAATTAGTTTTAGTTTCACTATTTAATTTTAACACTGGCACTGACCGGTATCGATCTGAAGATCATCGTCAGAGTGCACTCTGACGATGATCTTCAGATCGATACCGGTCAGTGCCAGTGTTAAAAAAAATTTGTATTGATTTTATGAATTAATCAATAAATATTGATACAACAAGATAAATATACCTAATAAGTAATAGGCGTCAATTCCAAAAACATATACATCTTGATTGTCAGATTTATTAAAAATAACCTAATAAAGACAAAAAAATAGTATTCATAAACTTTACAAATCAATTTAGTTAAAAAACTAAATAAACTATTCCTTTTTTGGAAAATAACACCCGATTGGGGTGAATAGCCCAAAAAAAGAAAGCGTTATTAAAAAATATTTTGTAGAGTCGTTTATTAACATCGATATTTATCCACACTCTTTTAATTTAACGACTTGTTTTACATTATTGTAATTGAAAATAATAAAAGACATTCGAGTAACAGAAACAATTGAAAGTTTATTATTAATTTAATCAACAAAATAAACGCACTGGGTAATGTCAAAAAGCTTCATAGTCCAACTTTTCCAAAATTATTATTATGAAGTGTAATATCGCAGAGCTTTGTTACCAAAATTCTATTTATTTTCACAGTTGCAAAAATAATAAATAATATTATTTACGTACCCATGTACACAATTTGCTGTAAAGCTGCCTTAATTAGTGAAATTTAATAATTTGTCTTTTGAAAACTTTTCAGACGTCAATCAGCGAATTTTGGAAATGAATAATTGAAAGTTCTTAGTTGTTAAGGTACTCGATTCAGAAAAGTTTTCTTGTTGTAAAGTCTACTGAGCACCTTCATTATTCTTTTAATAAATGATTTCTATAAGATTTAGACTCCGTTGACCTGACTAAGCGCCGTTGCACATCTGCTGGGGATATTTTTATACGTCGATTTCCATAAAGCTTCCTTTCAAGTTTACTGGATGACAGGTGTGTTTCATGATACGATCTTCCGGTGAAATTTTGATATATATTTTATTTTATTCTCCGTTGATTTGAGGTGAAACTTCAAATTTCTAAATTTATTATTTTCTGATATTGATTTATCAATAAACGGAATAGTTCTTGATGAATAATCGCATATCATTTTCATCGTCCGATCACGCACTATACTTTTTTTAACAATCAATAGTCAAATTATCCTCAGCAATTGACCCACATGATTGTGGGGTCTGCTTTCTGCATCGTTCGCTTTCACGGTCCTCGGTTCTGCCCACTCTTGGGGTGACTATATACGTTGCTGACCAAATCCTGTCTCACCACTTCTTTCCATCTGCGCTTTGGTCTCCCTCTGGACCTTTTACACGGCACATTTCGGTTTTGGGCTACATTCCCTATATATTCCGGTGGTCTTCTGCAAACATAACATGAATTTTATTAATTCAAAATTAAAAATAAAAATATAACTAAAATGATAAAAAGTACATAGTAAAAATATTTTAAGTAAGTAAATAATTATTTATTGTTTGACTATTTACAATACTATCACATTTTTATAATATTAAATTATTTGTTAATTAGCAGTCGATATATTATGTATGATAAATTATGTAGATACTAGATACGATATTATATTTTTACTCAAAATTTTGTGTTATATTTATTACAAAT